>JBCEWB010415102.1:26003-36397 GCA_039654565.1 Peronia peronii | reverse complement strand
CTCCTCCCCCCCCCTCCCCCCCCCCCCTGTCCTGCTTTGAGAGAAAGAGAGAGCTCTCTCATAGCAGGAAACCTCATAAAACTGAAATTTGTGACACTATTGTCTTCGTGGTTGATCAAGATCATCCAATCATATTGGGAAAAAAACTTGTAAAAGTTCAAAGTTGCCTTCACTTTCATATTGATGGATTAGAATCTATGAGTGTCTTTACTTAGATTACAGTATATGAAGTGATCATACTAATACTACAGAAGTCAGCAAATATCTGTGGTTAGATGAATCTTATTCAGCCTAGCAAAAAAATAGCAAGTTTACCAACAAAAGCAAAAATGTATAAATTATGTATTTCATATTGTCATTCATTCAGTCAGTCAGTCATTCTTCAGGGATCTAATCTGTCGATGCAATCAAGTCAGGCAGTAATAGATTTATAATAGCCTTTATAATATTCATCCTTCTAGTAAGTAAGTGCTATATGGTAATAAGCAATTAAAGAGACTTGAAGACACAAAGCAGCTCACTCATAGTCAATCGCTAATGTCACATTACTTCAAGTTTGGTTAAAGCCACCCCTCAGGACCATACAAAGAATGATGACTTCAAACAAGGTTGACATTAATCAATGCAGAGATATAAAGAAGAAAAAATAACAGGACTGCCAAGAGGGCTTACTTCAGGCAGGAATTTATTTTAAACAAGTTGACTTTAAGTGGACTGCATTGTATATCCATGGGGAATAAGAGGTGGAATGCTATAAATAGCATTTGAATAATGGAAAGTGAGAAACAGCATCATACGCCCATTTATAATTGAACCTCAAAAATTGGCAGTAAGAAATTAATGCTAAACACCCATTTATGGAAGGTGAAACATAACAGTCAAATATGCCATTCACAGCTGACAAATAATAAAATTTATGGAAAATCATATTATTCCCATTTGTATGTAGATAACAGGAATTGGTTAATAATGTTAGATGAACACACTATTCACCCATCTACAGGAAGTAAATGATAGGAGATAGTTGTGGTAGTGTATAGGGGTATGTGCCAGCAAGCAGTAACTTCTGCTCTACAATATTTTTTTTACTTTTAAATTGTTTTTTGTTTCTGTCATTATATGTATTAGAATATCTGTTGGAAACTATGACTGTGCTATCTATAGTAGATGGCTAATGTGATCTAGAACATTGAACTCTGATTTTACAACAAATAGGACAATCAGTTGCAAGGTTGTATGAGAGATGGGACATTAACATCTTTTACTAATAACCATAGATCTATAAGAAAAAAAAAAACCATCTCAAATTATAATAGTTTGGCAACAAGAGATTGAATAGAGTGTATAAACTATGGAACACTGTATGCCTTGAAATCATGTATATGAAGCTCAAAATACATGTAGCATTTTAGTTTATATCATATATAAACATGCAGTGGCTTGAGCACTACATGCCCCCCTGACAGACTGAACACTCTGCCTCTAACTATAACTTCAACAATACCATTTCCCATATACAACAGGAGTACATAAATCAGTAGGAGATCTTGTATAATTTGTTTTTTTGAGGCATAAAAATACAAACATCAAGCACTGTTAGATGGTCAGATTTCAGTTTTGAGAAAACTGAAGTTATTGACCATATCTTCTGTGTTTTAGTGTGTATAAAAATTAGACTTTGATGTATTTCTATTTATTTTATGTTTTAGCTGTTTTTGTTGGACGGTGAGGGAATGGGAACACAGGGCCGGTATTGTTAATTAATGATATTGATGGCAGAAGCTTTTATTATGGGAACCAAATGTTGGGAACAATGTTTTACATAAAATCACCTCACTGCCATAATTTATTTCCACTTTTATTTAAACAGCAAGTGGCAGCAGAGAATGCCTAATTTGTCTGACCTGGCTGAGTTTTTTGTGTAAACCTCTCTTATATCTCTACTAACAATTTATTCTTTATGGGTTTTTTTTCCTTCTTTTTTTTGTGCAGGAGATGGACATCTAAATGCCCACATCGCCAGTGCCCTATGTCCATCCTAATGAGATAACATTCGGCACTTCCCAGACCCTGCCGCAGACACAGCAGTTCTGCATTTTTAACCCTTTTGCCCAGGACATTCTATTTAAAGGTGAGTTATCTCTCTAGTTCATACTTTGTGTGAGAAAAGGGCAGAATGTCACAAATCATCACATAATTGTCTATCATTTTGGGGGCTTACTGTCCTGTGCTAGATGAGATACCATCGGGAAGAGGTTGAATAATGTAAATAAAATGTAATAGCTATAATTGTTAAGAAAAATTCCCAAAGACCATCCTAGTAGGGAAAGGGCAAAAGCTAGATGTTTTTCAGCTTGCTGGCAGAATGAGTTTGTTTAGTTTTCTCAAAACCTTCAGAAATGACACAGATAGTAAAAATTGTGTTATGATCTTGAGAAAAACGCAGTAGCTTAGCAACATGCACTTTTTGGAAGAGATTCAAAACAAAGAAAACAAAGGTCGTAATTAATGTGTCTTGATGGGAAAGACGTTAACAGAGCCATGTGATTGGAAGCAGAATTGAGATTTTTCAGCTTTAAAAAAAAAAATGAAGTCTGTTTTTTACCAGGCTTGGCACTGTCATTGTTATGTCACAGAGTAGCAAGATAAATTTGATAAAAATCACTCAATGATTCTTGTGAGCCCTTGTAGTCAGTACCAACATACATACATGTAGACCAGTCCTTTCAACGTTCTAACATTCATTTGTGACCACAGCAGTAATGGAAATTACAATTGTCTCATATATATTAATCAAGAAGTGTCGGGATGAATTCCTGGAAGATCTTGGATAGATAGGCACAGCAGTCGAGTACTTTGTTGAGTGTGTGTTGTTGGACAGTTGGTAAATAAATCCAATGTAAAGTATAATGAGCGAGTGTTTGAGCAGATCAGCTCCTTAGCTCCTTTAGGATTAAGCAAGGCGTTAGTGACTCTTGTGAGAAATGTATAATAATGTGATAGCATCTTCAGCCCTGTATGCAACTTTGGTGAACTAAAATATCATACCTTGCAGAGCTCATGGAGATCTTTCAGCTGTGCTAGTTTAAAAGCATTTGAACACCTAAGAAATGTGTTGAATGATGAAAATGTTCAATTTGAAGCAAAAATTTTCAGGTTTCAGATAAATGCATAGCATAGAAGGTTAATAATTTGCCATGCATTTTAAAAGTTATTTTTGTCCAGTAGAGATATTCTCTGATTTGGTTTGAAGGTTTGAAATCCTGATAAAAGCTCAAAGCTATTTATATGGAAAAGGGTGCTCAATTTTTGTTTGAAAAGTATCCATCATCTCATGGGTTTCTCTATTACATGTTTAAAATTAAGCACTGTGTTGATATTTTATTGGTTATTAGTTCACTGAATCAGTTGCCGGTTTGAAAAATATTATAATAATTTACCTTCACGTTCTGTGATGCAAAAAAAAAAGATGACGGTTAAAAAAAAAATGGAAGTAAGAAGGTTGGATGAGTATTGTCATTTAATCTGCATTTCACTTTTTTTTTTTTTTTTTTTGTGGGTGTGTTTGGATCAGTTGACTGTCCGGCAAAACATATCTTGGCCTCTCCTGTGCAAGGGGTTGTGTCAAGTCGAAAGAAGATCAATGTGTAAGTATCTGGTTTCAATCTGTTACTGTACACTTGTCAGTTGATTTTTATGTGTTACTCTACACTTTGTCACCTTAGTTCACAAGTCTTGTATTTCCACTTTCTATAAAATCAGCGTTAAGTGTATCGATAGACTATGCTCAACATATACTACATTAATACATTCCCTAATTTAGGTTGAGAATGTATCTGGACCATACGAGCCACAGTGGATCTTCTATATTACATGTAGAATGAAAATTTCAAAGCATGATTTCTCAAAATTACAAAAAGAGGAGACAGAACAGTTGTGAACGAAGTGGATGACTTGTCAGTTGATTAATTTGGAAGTTGATGTTTTTTTTTTCCCAGTTCCTGCATAATTGGCAGTATTTTTACTCAAATTTCATATCAGGGTCTTGTTCGTCATCGCTTGTCACATTTTTTTATTGTTATCTAGTCATTGTCATGAAAGGAAGTTTTTATTTCATCTCATTAATACATGGGTTCATCACATTTTTAGTAGAGGAAAGATAATAGAAAGATTTAGAAAAGATATGAATGAATTTTTTAATATAAGCAAATACTGGAAATAGATAGGCCTATTTTCCACATGTACATTGTTTATTATGTCAAAAGATATTGAATTTCCAGATAATAATTCATAAACAGCTAGCAGATTCATACCTTATGTACTAACTAAGCCTAGTACATGTACATGTGATTGGTATTATCAAAAGAAGTTTTTCTTTTTCTCATTCAGAATTTGTTTCATGTATAAGAGAGCCATGTCAGGGCTAGTTCTTATTTGTTTTGTTTGTTTTTAGTTAGCGCTGTATCATACAATTACGATCTACTATATGCCTGTGCTAAACATTAATGATATTGAAGAATGTATTGAAAAATTTATACATGTATATCAAGCTGTATAACTATCAAAATCATACAGCTATAGACGTGCAGTTTGCCTATGTCTTGCCATGTGTTCACATTTTCTCAATGATGGTAGTATGGATAAATTACATTTTTGTGTAGAGACCTCACCTGACCTGGTCCATTCCTTGACAAGTGCCAAATGGGCACCTTTGAAGATCTCCTTTTTTAATCTCTTCCAACCCCGTCTGTTCTCTGCTGCTCTTTGAGAATCATTCTCAGATGTTGTTGTCCCATTCTCAGATATTGTCGTCTCATTTCTTCCTTACTTAGTCTTCCTCATCTGCAGCTGTCTCTGACTATGCCTTGTAAGATGGTACTTGCAAGCTTTGCTGATCAGGGCACATGACCGCACCAGCTCAATTTTCATTATAGAGGCCAATATGGCATTAAAAAGAAGATGGTTAGTCGCCTCATTGGTGGTAACAGATCCTTGAGAGAGTGACTCATGAAGTCAGTTCCTCAAGCCAGTGTCTATATTGTTATTTATTAATATTTTTTTCCAAAGAGATATATTGATATCATCAATCTGCATATATGTGTTTGATGTTTCAGAGAACTCACTTGCACCTCTTGGGTAATCACCCAGGGGCTAGGGGTGCAAGTGAGGTTTTACAAGTGGGCAAAGCCAAGACATGGACAGAAAGGAAGTGCCCAGCATTATATTGGTGAGTACAGTACACTAAACCAACTAAAGGAATGAGCTCCACAATTTCTTGCCTACTTTAGTATGAAAATAGGCCTTTTTAGCTGTCACTAAATTTTTTCTTTTTTTTTTTTCTTCATTGTTCACAATAAACTTCAATTTTGATACGGTTTTGTGAGGATATGGCATAGACCAATGGGAAGTTAAATGTTTCCAACTTCTTCATTTAAACAGATAGATATTTCTGTCATTAGTTGTGCCTCAAATTGAATCCTTTGAATACTTTCAGCACTAAAGATGATCAGCTTTCTGCACTAGAAAAAAGGCATAGAATAACCTTTCTGATTTTGTTTTATAGAATTTTCCATTGAGGGTATCTTTGCCTTGCATCTGAACTTCGGCAGGCTGTAACCAAAGGTTTCTAGTTTCAGCTTCCAGGAATCAAACCTGAAGCAATAGCAAGGCTCAAATCCTGAAGATTCATAATATCAGATGCATTTATTCCACACCAAACTTATTGATTAGGTAGCACAGTAATGTGATATTCATAAACACGCTTGTCAGTAAATGCCTGATTGAAAAATGGTTAAAAAATCACAAAAGGCTGTTGGTAAACAAAAATAGTGTTGACAAAGCTTGGTTAGAGGTTAGAGAATCACATGTGAAATCAAATGATCAATGTTCACTATGTAATGTGTAAGCTGATGTTTGTAGTTGGGGGCTCTGAAGATTTTTCATGTGTGGGGAGCTGTTCTTTGGTTTATGACTAAGAAGCAATTAAATGCCAGTCAGGCTTTTCTACTCTAGGCCTTCCTGCACACTATCAATTTGCCAGTTATTATTAATCCAGGAACTCTAGGTCCTGATTCTCTACTTTCAATTTAGCATTCTTACAACAGCAAATATGGTAGTGGTAGCATTAAATGAGCCACCCCATTGAACTCTTTCAAACTTTGCACTAATTTTGCCTTTTGGTGATTAGTCGAGAAACTACACTGACTTAGTTTGAGTAACAGTTATTTAACATGTTCAGGTGTTTTTCTTCAAAACAAAACTGTTTGCCTAAGTTCATTTGCCTATTTAATGTTCACCTTTTCCAGATTTATGCTCTAATGAGTTTAACAATGCAAAATAAATCTATATTTTGGATTACTTCACATCTTGCCCATAGTTACTTTTTTTATATTTTATGCATTTTTGTTTTAAAATCTGTAAATAAATTTATCTTGTAGATATTTTTTGGTGTCGGTAGCCTAGCAGTTGGGCCATAAGACATGGGATCTAAAGTTCTGGGTTTGAACCCTGACAGGTCCCGACATTTTGTCCTTGGGAAAGATAATTAACACACATTTTATGACTGGACCCAGGTTTAGAGTAGACAGTGATTGATATTGTCAGATTGATAAGGATTTGAGCCACCTCGTATGTTTCCCAGAAAGCTGAGAATGTTCATGAGTGTCTTCTTTGGATCCGTTGGGGTAATGATAGTTTGCAAAGTGCTTAGAGGATAAGCACTATATAAATACTCTCTATTATATTTTTTCTTAACCACTTCACTGCTAGCCAATTTTGCTAAGCACCAACAATACCATCAGTCTCATCTGCTCAGTCTGCTACTAACTCCCCCACCCAATGTCCAATCGCAGTCAGCCCGGCCTACTGTGTGTCAGTCAACTGTAAGTAAGACCGAGATGGAGACAAACAGGCTCTCTCCCTTTACCACCCTCACCCACACCCTTCCATTTCTGTTAGCTGCCCCTGCCTGACTTATCTTACTGTAATGTGATGCCATCTGTCCTGAATATCACAAAATGGTGCAAAGAGATTCTATGGCCGGAACATCTTCTTTGCAGTTGAAACAAACAGAAACTGTGACAGTTTTGTATATGAGATGCGACACGATGAAAATCAGGTGCTCGTCAAATTTTGAGCATGTGGAGTTTTTGGTACCAATATTAAGGTTTTTCATTTCCCTGTCTGTGTGTGGAAAAATGTTTGTTCTATCTTAAGTAGATGTCGAACTATTGGCAGTTTAAGGCGATGGGGGTGATCTGTTGCTGCAGCTGAATTTAATGAGAAAATGGCCGATCACTTTTGTAAATCCTTATTAATCTTTGTTGGCCCTTGCGGGCTAAATTACAATTTTTTGGCTTATATTCAATCTATTTCAGCAAACTTAGCTCTGAAATGCATTTTTACATTGATATAGAAGGGTTCTGTGAAGAAAAAAAAAATTGCCTTAAAAATTCGTTCATTGTTGAAAAATACGTGATTTCTCCGGTCCCCTCATTTCACAAGTGCCTGATTTCATCGTGTCGTGTCTCATATGTATGTGTGTGCATGCATGTGTGTGTGTATGTGTGTCAGTGTGTGAGAGAGAAAGAGTTGTTGGGAAAAGGGAAAATGAGAAAGTAGTTGAATGAAAACAAATGGACAGTATACCTCCTGTGATGAAACATAGAAAAGCCATAAATGTTTGTGGGAAGAAAAAGGAACAAAAAAAAAAAGAAGAGAGTGGAGAAGGTTGAAATAGAGGTGAGAATCCATTTGCTGAAGAACCTTATTAGTGCTGCCCTTGCTGCTGATTTTTCTTTCTTTCTTTCTTTCCTTCATTCTCTCTTTCTTTCTTTTTTTTTTAGGTTACCGAGAGGTCAAGGTCAAGGTGAGTACTGATCGCAGTGAAAGGGAGAGGACTCCATCAGACTGGGAGTCAGTCTCCCTTGGGGCAAGCTCACCACCAGGTGGCTCCCACAGACTATCCCAAGGCAGCAGCAGGGGAGGCCCTCTCAGTGATGTCGGTAGTGTGTCACAAGAGGGCTGGGGACCAGGTAGACAAGTCCACGGTGAGAACTCATCGTATGCTCCAAGTTTAGCCAAGACAATGGGACATTGGGTTTCACAGTACAGGGGTCTCAGCCTAGGAACCTGGTCATCATGAGACAAAAAAAAAAAGTGAAATATTGGGCAGATGGGCTCTTTCGCAGATTAAAAGGTTACACAACCTTCCTGACCACTGTTTTGACTATTATGATCACTAGAGAACAGCATTCTCCATTGTGTTTGTGTTGTAATTAGATCTAACGGTTCCTGACCTTACTTGATTTATGTTATAATTTCATGAATATTCTTTGAAATATTGAGCGAGTTTCTACATGATGTTATCATTGTTTAATGAAATCATGACATGGCTAGTTACCCCAGGGATAATTGCATGAGTGACTCAAGTGTTGAGAATTAGCTAGGCCGACTAAAATAGGGAAAAAAAAAAACTGACTAGTCAGAAGGCTAAACTTATTCCTTTTTATAAAAGAACCAATCATGCATGCCGTCCCATGTGCTAGCAGACAAAGCAATGGTTACAGACTAGTCCACATGTGACCAGATTACACAGTCATACATCCCCCATCACTCCCCTTCCTCACATCTCTCTTCACTCCATCCCGTTCCCATTTCATATCATGCATAGGGTTGCATGTTTTGCTAAAGTAGACAATCTGATGTGAAATTGCACTATGAGTACTCAGGTATATGACTCAGACCTAGGCTCTTAAGGTGTATTTTTTATTTGGGAGTAGATTCTTAGCAGCAGAGGTTGGTTTTTAGGTGGAAGGTTTCTTAAGTAGAGACCACTGTACTATAGTTTCTGAATTATTACACTAAGTGCAAACCAGTTTGTCAGTCACTCCAAATTTCTTAATTTTTGGGAATGATGAGAAGCTGTTGTCAGTGTGTTATTCGGTCCATTAAATTTTATATGGTATGACACTGTATATTGATTTTCTTTATCCAGTGAGCCATATTTTCAGTCAACCAAAATACTTTCTTTCATTGGGCAATTAAGGTAAGAACATAAAGGTATTGTACGGAAGGTAGAAATCACTTTTGTGCCCTTCATTTGAAATATGTGAAACAAAAAAGTGAAAAAATTATCATGATAAGAAGAAAACATTTTCATCATGTCATGACTTTTTCAGAACTTTCCATTGGGCAATTTCAAATGAAAAGAGCAAAAGTGTTTTCTTTTCCTTGTTTTTATTTGCCTAACAAAGGAAAGTAACTTAGCTGACTGAAAAATTGCCCCATTCCATAATCATGTTCCATGTTGATTGAAATTTGATAATTCAGCTTGTATAAGAGGATAAATATATCATGGGCTTTACTATTGTTATCTGTTTCAGTGGTGTCTAATATCCTTCTTGCACTTGTCTTGCTGGTCTGTGGCTTAGTTCTTAGTCATACAAGCGAAGAATGGTTCTCCACTCACGTTCTTGAGAGCATCAAACCACAAACATTGGCTGTTATATCATATAGTAAGTTCTGTTGACAACTAATTTAATAAATATGTCTTGCACCTAGGGTAAATGAATCGGAAGTCGTACTGGGGGATTTTGATCTACGGCTGTTTTTAACTATTTTCCAACACAGATACCAAAATAATTTTTTTTTCCCCGCAGAACGAAAATTTTAACCTTTTTTAGCGAGGAAACAAAATTTGGTATCTGAGTGGGAAAATGGTTAAAAATGGCTGTAGTTTGAAACTGCCCAGTGCAAATTCCAACTCATTTGCCCTGGGCACAAGATGTTTATCCAGGCTGTGTGGTTATTAATATTATTATAATACACTTTCAGTTTAACTGCCCTTCTTTTTTTTTTTTTTAAACAGACTGAAAAACATATAAATCACATATCTGATATCACATATCTCACAATCAGAAATTTTGATATAAAATACCTGCTGCTGATACTATGAATCTACAGGATTAAATCTTGCCATTACTTCATATTTGATTCTTGAAACTTCCTGCTGAAAATTCAGGAATGTATTGGGCAGTCTGTCTACTGAAAATGGAGTTATAGTTGATGATCATGTAAATCATGAGAAAAAAAAAAAAGGAATACAGTGGACATGCTGCCTTAAAATTTCTGTGAAAACAACTTTATAAATATAGAAAAGGAACAAAATGAAATAGGAGCAATTGGCCCCTTTTCTTTTCTTTTTTGCCCATTTATACACGTAACTTGGGGTCCCAGAATACCTGGTCAAGGTCAAGCCTGGTTGACTTTTTAACAAAAATTAAATCTGTGTCATTTTCCAATTTTGGCATTAGATTTATTTTGAAATCATGCTCAATTTGGTTGGAAGAAATGTGGAAAGAAATTTTGGAATTTTGTCTAGACTATGATATTCC
>JBCEWB010415102.1:0-25903 GCA_039654565.1 Peronia peronii | reverse complement strand
CAGCTCGAACCAATTTGTTTACTGCCAAGGAACCTTTAAGCTGTGTAGTATGCCCATAGGATGTCTGAATATTATTTTGATATTCCCAGCTCGAACCAATTTGTTTACTGCCAAGGAACCTTTAAGCTGTGTAGTATGCCCATAGGATGTCTGAATATTATTTCAGCATCTGAAAATATTAGATATTAGGCTTTCTTTCCCAGTAAGCGAAGGAAACATTGCCTTCAGAATAGGGAGGTTTAAATCTTTCCCTTTCCTCTGGTAGGATGTGAACTGGCTATACTTTCATTTAGAGAGAGAGACTTTATAGCTCATCACAGTTTTATAAAGAATTAATTGTGGGTAGCATATATTGATGGTCTTGGGCACAAACTGTCTAACTCCAGAATTTGGAGCATTACTTTTATGCCTCAAAATAACTCACAAATGCATGATCCATCATGTCTAAGAATATCTAAGCCCTCAGACCAATAGAAATGAGTCAAATTGTCATGTGATCAAACCATCTAAGTCGGAGATGCTTCCAACCACTAAGTTTTTTCGGTCTCCTGTAAATTTGTGTTTTTGGACTTAGATGGTTTGTGGCCGAGACCATCGATATATTATGCTTAAATTGTCATGCCGTATTATTTACAGTTATATAGGTTTCCAGCCTTTTTCTTTTACTTGCCAGCACTAATCATTTTCTTATCTCATTTCTGTTTCTTTTCAGCACTTGTGGGCATCATAGTTATATCACTGCTGACGTTAAGATGATGCCAGTAAAACATAAGGCAATGTAATTAAATGTTAGTAACTTAAAACAGTTTCAGGCTCTGTACTCGTTTTATTCACATTGGTTCATGTATAGATGAATTAAACTGCATCCTTATTGTCTGGGTTTTTTTTTTTTTTTGTGTGTGTTTTCCTTTTTGTTTTCTGGGTTTTTTTTTAAAGTTTTGTCCAGTTACATTACAGTAATTTGTGCAAGTGTTCCCATAATATTCTTTATGTTGCATGACATATTTGTTTATTTATCTTCTTTTTTCATTTGGGTTTTTTATTCTTAAACTGATTTTTTTTTTAATGGAATTTTACATATTGTTTTGTTATTGTTATCTTTGCTTTTTTTTTTTTTTTTAAATTTTTTTCCAGATTTGCCAGATGCTGTTCATAAAAACACACACCCACATTATGTATATAGTATAAACATTATATTAAATTCATGATGTGGGTTAAATTAATTTGAGCTTCCATTCTTTTATTTAGCTGCCTCTGACTCAAATGTCCTTTCTTTGCTACAGCAAGAAATTGAATTTCAATGTTCTTGGTTTATGGTGTACCTGAGCGGGGTGGTTACCTTGGCTGAAATGTTCTTGTGTACTGATTCTTTGTTTCTGGAATCATCGCCGAGAGAACTTTGATTTTAAGTGTCTTTATGTGTGTAGATGGTAAATGGTGCTGAATAGAGTTTTTGCCAGCTGGATTACGTCTCTCTGCCAGACATATGGGCTGTTGAATAAGGTCACAGAGAAGAAGAATTTTACCTTCTTCATTCATAATTTGTAGTGAGAAGATCTGAAAACTTCATGATAAAACAAAAGTGTGCTTCTATTATTATAGATAGACACAGAAATTTGTCAGATCTCCTTGTGCATAACATTTCATATGGGGGAAAAAAAAAAAAAATCAAATTATTACAGTACTTTGGTCATCATCCATTATGTCTGGCAAAGAGAGGTAACCTGTCTTGTGGGTTTAAAAAGAAAAAAGCCATTCATAAGAAGAAAAAGATCATAATGTTTCTATGTTTGTGTGTATATATATTTTAGAAGTTGAACCCATCTTTGTCCTCGACAACACCAATTTTTTCTAGATTAGAAATACCTCTTCAGAAGTTTTATCCACATGGTTGAATACCTATCAGGAAAATGCCAGTCAAACTGAAACTGTTAGTTTTTATTTGCCAAGGACAAAAGCAGTTTATACTGTCTCATTTGACACAAACATGAGCACAACACAGTGTAACAGTTCTTGGTTTTGGATGGTACTGTTCTATTTACTCTGGCAATGACACAGTTGAGCGCACAGATTAACTTATTACAGTTCTACATTTCCTTCAGTGTGTGATTTAGGTGAAAAGCATTTTGAGTTGTGGTAAGACAGCTTGATGATTATCTTATGCCTCCTTTCTGTAAAAGTGTGCAATAGATATGGAGCAATATTGAAAGGAAACATGTTGTGCATTACAAAGTTTAAACTGTTGTATTTGTTATTGGTTAGAGAAAGGTCATTTTTCTTGCCTTGAAATCTCAGATCAGTTGTGAATTCTATGAAAAATTCTTTCTGGTTGTACTAAAATTGTTTGATGGCTTTCGTATAGGTTTCCAATATTCCTTTAATGTCCCCCTCATTCAGGTCTCTCTAATTTTGTCAACCAGATCCCCTACAATATTAAGGTGTCAGGATCTTGTGCTTGTGAGGAAAAGAACATATGGGCATTTCCACTTCAGTTTTTATTTAATTATTATTTTTTTTTATGTTGAACTCTCTTTAAGGGGTATTTTATGAAATTTGGGTCATTTTCCCATTTTTGGATTTTTGACGGTTTTGGCTTTTTTAGCATCTTTAGATCATGAAACAACAAAGATAATTACAACTTTTACATGTTTACTATTTTAAAAAAGATTTTGAAATGTATAACTTCTCCCATATTGTTAGAAGATTGTAGAAAAACATCATAAAAACACTGCTTTTCTACCACCGAAAACAGCTTGCATTTCTTTGATTCACCAGTCACATAGCATACCATTGTAGAGGTCAGGATTTCCCCTGTCTAAATTCGCCCTCTTTTAGCAGCCAATCAGAGCTCTCGATTTTATATAGAATTTATTTACAGCCTACTATGTATGATGCTTTTGTATTTTTGACCGACTCTACTGACCTTGTTAGCTTTCAGACAGTCTCATTTCTAGCTCGGAGATCACTAAAAAAAAGTTTCATTGGCTCGGGTTTCCCCGTACTATTTTCTGATTAGTCGGAATATATAATTAGCAATATGGCAGCTTCGGATCACTAGGCAACTGGCACACATGTCGTGTGTACTACATGGATCAGTAATCTAGTTTTACGGTAGTTTTTGGGCATCCAGCCGTTTGTCAGCCATTCATTCCGTCTCTGGAAAAAGTAAACAATCATGGCAGGACCTAAACACAGCGGTAGGATTGACGTTCTCACGAAAGCAAGAGCACAGCGATGGAAACGGGTAGCAGACACTGGTGAACAAAACAAAAGAATGCATCATCAGTTCTAGTTCCTCAGATCCAGTTATCACCAATCCACACTATCATCATTTCAAAGAAAACTAGATCTAGGTCTCCTGATCTCTACAACTAGTAAAAATCCACTCAGACACAAGAGAGATCTATAGATTTACCAGATGAAAGGAAGAAGAAGAGCCATTGTTGTGCCAATTAAAAAAAGGCTAAGAGTTTGGACACTGCATCTGGGATTTAGATGAAAACAAAAAAGATCAGACAGGAAACCATTCAGAAGGCAAATGAAGAATCCATCAAAGAGCATGAAGCTGTTGGATATGATGCAGGACAATTTTAATGATATTTATTGTATATTTTTAACAATAATAAACATTTTTGGCTGTTTTCTTCAATTTTCTCAAAACAACATTTTAAAACAAATGTTCTAAAATATTTTACAATTTTGAACAAATTGTTACGAAATTTGGTATACATATATTGTCTGATAAATGTATGAGACCTGCTCAGAGTCCATTTTGAGATAACTAGTGTCATTAATTTTTCAGCAATACCTGAAGTTCAAAATTTACATATCGTCCCTGTAAGTCTCTAAATGTGTAAGTCTGGAAAACTGTTGACTGCAGTGTCTAGGGCTCAAAGCCTTGTCTTGAATCTATTCTGGTTGATATTTTGTTCATTTTCCTGGCTTGCATCTTCATGTATAGAAGAATACTTTGACTTATAATTTATGCATTTGCCTTCAAGGATAGTACACATACAAGGATAGTATTATGGCCCATTAGAAGATACAAAGAAGAAAAAGAGTATGTACTAGCATGCATTTAGGTGAATGGTCTTAGTTTTACTTATTCATTTATTCATGTAGCATTAGTAACTATATTTATATGCTATACTCAGAAATCTAAATCAAAGGGCATTATGAGCATTGGACATTTTTATGTGAGAATTTTTAAAAAATTAAACCCTTCCCATAGATAGGCCAGAAATCACTTGGAGAAAATGTCTGTACAATTATATTGGGAGGAGCAATTATTCATGAAATTAAATGGTGATTGGTGAAATTGCTTAAAGGTTCTTTAACCCATGCCCAGAAAAGGATGACAGGCACTGATTATGAAACATTTCCAAATCAGTAATTTGAAAAGTAAGGCTTGATAGATTGGCATTCCAGATCTCCACATGTTACAATGTTACATCTCTTCACATTTTGCCATGGGATTGTGGGAGGGAGGAGGGTGGGGGGGGGGGCATATAGAGAAAGTTAGCTTAGCTTCATAAACACCTGTGCTAGGTAAAGAAAAGTACAGCAGTTTTTATACCAAGCAAATAAATGTCACAAGGCGTAAGGCCCATCAATTACAATACGATAATTTTTCATGATATCATCAGGGTTTCTGGTCAGATTCCTGTAATTTTAAATGAAAGTAAATCCGGATTTTTTAAATATTGTGAATACATGTAATTTGATTCATTTGGAGGCATTTTCCTCATGATACTTCATCAATGTATTTAATTGTAATGCGTGACTTTAGTTCACAGTTACAAATCTGTCTCATTATTTAGCGCACAGAGCTCTGTACTTTTTTCCTCTTTTGGGTGGAAAACATTTTGAGTTGTGATAAATGTCATACAGTATGTGTATCATGAGATGACAGGAAGCTCAGAAATAGCAGAAATTAGTGGAGAAGAATCCTTTTTTTTTTTTTATTCTGCAACAGCTTTATTTTGTTCGGAAAATAGACCAGAATGATTTTTCTTTTCAGAAAATTAGGGATTTGGATATGTGCAAAATACAATGTATTAGAACTTGCATTTAGATCAGTGTAAATTTTAGTTTCTTTGTGTATTTGATTGTTTGTTTATCACTTTTTTTTAGTGATAAAAAGAAGTATTAAAGAAGTATTTTGAGAAAAGTCACATGACTTAAGATTTTTGCTCATACCCAAATTTGTGTACATGCTCTGTGCATGACAGACAAATCTTGATGAGTCATAAGCATTCAGACATGTCACACCATATAAACAAAGCCACATATGAGCGATGTTTCCTTAATCATGTGACCGATCTCGAAATACCTCATTAATATATGTCATGGCAACATCATTTATCCTGGTAGTAACTACTAAAGTCTGATCACCATTTATTCCTTGATGTACATTTTTTTTTGTTTTTTTGTGCCAGTTTTATTCATGTATGAGTTTGTTTGTTGTTTTGGTTTGTTTTGTCTTTTTTTTGTGAAACAAATTGATTTGTGCATATACATGTACATGTATGTAAGATTTTACACCCTCAAGCAAATTTCCATCTCAGTCTTTGAGTGTCATTTTCTTTTATAGAGAGATCAGTTGCAATTTACTTCCTGTTTCAGGTTGGGATGTGTTTCCAAAGTACAAAAATCATTTTTTAACGTGTACGGAGAGTTTTAAAAAATGTAAGGTATAAATTGTATTTTAATGCATAACCAGTGTGAACAGAATAAAATAAAACTTACAAAGTACCCATTGTGGTGGCCATCTTGCATTTCTATATTCTGCCTGTTAAGGGTTGGTTTTATTCTTGGGAATGAAGAATGCGTGCATTTTTTATTTGTACATTTATTTTTGGACTTTCGAAATTTCAGATTAAATGCTGTCTCTATTACACACAGGAAAATCATCATGAATATACTTGCAACTTTTTTTTTCTTGATTGTTTGGTATGTATGATTATTTCATTCAATGGATGAAGTTTTGTGAGATGCTTTTTCTTAAGCTGCAGATTCTTAACTTTTTATACATTTATGTTTTTTATCTCTAAGATTTAAGTCTACTTTACTACTTTTTTACTTTCAGTATGCCACACTTGAGCATTGGTATTTATCTGAAATACACCATAGAGTGCTGAAATTTTGTTCAGGATATTCTCATATTCGTCATAATCTTCCAGAAAACTTGCATAGCTGGATGAGTTGAGACAGTTTTTCAGTTACAAAAATTTATGTATGTAAGGAGTAATTTGTCATATCTTTGATTTAAATATTCGCTTGCATTTTAAAGTTTGAAGCAAACTTTGACTCGTTCAGTATTTTTTATTTACATGAAGATTTAGAAATAGTTTTTGGCATTTCTAACATAGACTAGATATCTCACTAGGGTGGTGAGTCAGAGATCAAGAGCAGAAGAAGAAAAAGGAGGAATGTGGCCTTCAGTTTTGTCAAGGATTGTTAGAGTGGAGAAGACAGGCTTAGCTCCGCATAGCAACAGATGTTGTGGAAGCTGGATTTTATATGACTGTCAAATTGTCAAAATTGGAGCAGAAAGGTTATTGCTGTTGAGTACATAAAATGTAGGAACAGGTGGATGTGAAACTATTATAGGAAATAAATCACTCAATTGACAGTTTCATCTTTTTACAAATAGGCAGAAGAATAAGCTTACATATTTCTCTTTAGGGCAACTAGTAAGCAATCCAGGACATTTGTTGGGGATTTTTTCTTAAACATGTAGCTTAGTCAGATGAGAGAACAGAACATTGCCCAGCGACAAAAAGTACATGTATGTGGAATGTGTGTGTACTTTAATGTTGATATTTTAGCTGACTAAGTTGATCATCACTCAACTAGTTCTTCTTTTAGCATCATGTCATAAAACTCTTTTTGTGCTGAATGATCTGTTGAATGAGAGGGTGCCCCGCGTGTGCAGATACCAAAATGCATTTATGTTGTCAGTTCTCAACACAAACAACACTTTACCTTTTCCACCCATATTGTGCTGATTTTTGTCCCTGAATGTGACTTGGACTCATAGATTCACAGACCTTATCTTACAGAGCTGATGAAAAGTGTTGTCAGTATGTAGTAGTTTGATATCATCGATTCATTCTGGATATTATTACATGGGTATTTCATATGATATTAATTTCATCTATAAATCTGCCAGATTTCTACATTCTATACATGTATTTACAACATTTGTCTTGTTTCAGTTACAGGAATTGAAGAAATGCAGTTGAACATTTCAGATTAGCTAATCCACCTTCAACTTAGACAAACATACCTCAGATTATTCTTCCATTATAAATAAATTTTGCTTCAAGTTTAATAACAGACTGACACAATAATTATATAAATATTGGTAGAAATTCAGACATGACTATGTTTTCATGCATGTCATATTGTATGAGCCAATCTGTTTAATTTCAAAGATGTCTATGTGAGTGAACCAAGAAAGTTGTTATGATAAGTGTGTACATATGAAGTTTCGAGAAATGTTTTCTGAAGTTTATCCATTTTTAAACATCTTATGAAAATATCAAATCTCAATTCTATTTCTGCGTGTATTTAGTTAACCATTGCATTGAAAGGAGTTCAGGCATCTTGCCAGCAATTTCTCCAAAGTTAGTTCCACTTTTTATCAGAAATAGATGTCTTACTGATAGTAAGCTCATAATCCAGGGATGAAAAGGAACCATGTTATACATGTAATTAATCTTTGCATGAGATGAAAGTTGTGATTTTCTACTGAGTGGTGACATGGGAAAGTCAAGTCAGCAAAAGTGCATCTTTCTTTAAAGTTAACAAGACTGGTGTATGTATGTCTAGTGATTTGTCTATGCCAAGCAATCTCAAGGGGTGCTAAATAGGGGTTCGTATGCTTTCAAAAGGTTTCAGACAGTTTTGTTGTCCACATTTCAGTTTTGTTCTTCCATATAGAGAGAAGTATTATTAAATTTGTATCAAGACACATCTAAAAAAGGCCTCACATATGATCTTCTTCTGACAAGTTTTTCTTTAGTCATATATAGAGTCTAACTGACATGTCTTTTTTCTGTACTACTTGTAACTGGGCACTTTCATCATTACTTTCAATTACAGTACAATCATAGATTTTTATAGGAATTAGCACATCTCACATTCTCAAATACATAAATGAGTTTTATGAAATAAATGATACCTTTGTTTGACATATTATGGTAGTGTTGAAAATTCCATATACATGTACGTGTAATATGTCTACCGGTAGTAGCATGGAACAAATTTTTACATACAGCTTTCTCAAGATGCTATGTCTATGGCATCATGCTGTGTGATGTTGACATTTGTATTGTAGAAAATCACTCTAATGCTAATAACTGTTAGTGCCAAAGTCTCTATGGAGAGCTAAAAATCAATCTGGGCCACCTAATTTCTTATGAGAATGAAGTGAGTAGACATTCTGTTATACATGTAGTATATATGATGTACAGGGCATTCTGCAAGTTGCTTACACATGTATATATGCCTGAGTTGCATAATGTAAAACCGTGAAAAGTCACAGCCACAGTGTATAAATGTCAGTATCAGCAACCTTCGACTTTCTGAACTCATGGAAAGATTTAGCATCCATTTGATAAGAGATGTATCAGTGGTTTGTTGCCATTTGTTTGAAAGAACTCTTTGCAATAAGCCCTGTGTTTTTATACATTTACATGTTTGTATGTATTGTGTAGATTCACCTCTGTGTGCATGTATCTGTATGCCCAGATTGTCATTTCTTTGCTGCAGCAGTCTATGATGTACCAATGAGATTTGTCAGTGAAAAGTACAATATACATATAATACATGTAATTATGTCATTGAGAAGTCCGATGTAAGATGCCCTGGCCATTATATATTGTGAGGAAAACTAGTAGTGATATTTTCTGCCAGTGCCATCACCAGTTTTTATTAGGTACAAATGCTGAAGTTGGACTCATTCTCATATTCATGAAAAACAGGAACAGGATGAGATACCACTTGCTGTCAGAATAGAAAATATCACTATCAGTTGTCAGCCCTTTTATTTTTTGTTGTGCATGTTTGTATCCGATCCAACATTTAAAAATGTCAGCCTGACAGACTGGGTGATAGGCGAAGAGAATAAAACATTTTTGAAAAGAATATAGAGAAATAAAATAACATCTCTTTTGGAACATCTTTTTGTATGTTGTGGAATGACAGATAGCGTCATATGTGAGTATGAAATTTAATGACAGATATTCAAAATACATTATACATGTACATGTATATCATGTATATCATGTACATGTATATACACCGCAAACCAATTCAATATTCCAAACCTCTCTCTGTCTTTCTCGCTCTTTTTCTCTCTCTTTTTTTTTTTGATCTTATTGTTTGTTGTTGTTTTGAGTCAAATTATCACTGGAATTCTGAATTGTTAGTATTTGGAAGCCCCTTCCAGTATTGCTCAGAGTAGGCCTCCATACAATAGGCTTGAGTTTACCCACTGATTAGAGCATCTAAATTTCAACTTGACTTGAAATGAGATATGACAGGAGAATTTTAAACTACATGTAATTGGCAAAATAGCAGCTATTCGTATATCTTAGAACTTGCTTTGAAACAGGGATTACATTGCAGATTGAACCCAAATCCTATTGTTGCCTTTTCTATACACAGGGTCTTCACTCACAATGTTAATTGATGAAACTACAAAATTTATTCAGGGAAAACAAAAGCCAAAGACAAAAAAAAAGAAAAAAAAAGATTCTTTAAAAATCAAGTATGATTCAGGACAGTAATGAGTGAAACAGAGTTAGCTGTTACATTACTAAGGTGGTGTGAAGTTCATATTGATTCAAGAGTACAGTACTTAGCAGATCAGTTAGTTACTGGAATGCAGACTTGTAAGGCATGCTGTTATATTACACTGCGCATTGTTATCATCATCATATATATACTGGTTGTAATGGAAGAAGCAGTAAATGTGTCTCAAGAAGATGAAGAAAGACACGATCGAATTTTTACTGATAAAATATTTGGATTATAAAATGTTGGACCAAAATCGTTCAGATTGATTATTGTAGACGAACTACTCAGACTGTTAGATTGACTTCCCGTTCAAAATGGCGACTCACAATAAACACGGACAGTAAGATACCTTTGATAATTTTATTTTTAGAGTTCAGAACAGGGATCTTTTGTAACACGAACATTCAGGCACTGCCTTCTTGTTGCAGTCCCGGTCTGGGCACTTCTCACTGCGGTCCCGGGACAAATGGCCTATATCGGTGCTGCTATTATTGCCTCGGCGATATAGTCTTGTAGATCTAATCTACTAGATCTAGATCTACAATGTAGATATCGATTAGGCCTACTGTAAAATGAACTAGATCTAAGCCAACCCCTGGCCCTAATCTATTGGGACCCTCGGCTGTGCATACTGCCAAGGCAATAATCTCAGTATCGATATATAGGCCATTTTTACAGGGACTGCAATGATACTGCGATGATTATGCTTGCCAGCTTGGTCACTTAAAAGGCTATTATTATTATAGGACTGGAGGGTCAGTGCATCACGGCAGGTGTTCGCGTCACCTATGTCCGCATCATGTCAGACCATACCAATTTGGACCAAAGTTGGCTTATTTCTTCTGAACATAGAGCTATTGAAATTAACCAATTTTGGTTCACATTGGGGCAGTCTGACAAATGTGGACATAGGTGACGCGAATACCGCCATGACGCATTGACCCTCCAGTCCTCTAGAATGTAGGCCTATTCCATATACCAAATATTAATTTCATTTTACGCTGACATCAACACTGTTACTGACAAGTGGAAAATATATCGAGAACTGCCTTCCAATTATCTAGGGCGTGATTATTACGAAATTCAGTTAGTTTTTTTTCTCAGCGTGTACTCCCTTTTCCTACTTTCCTAGATCTAGATCTATGTAAAAGGACCAAAACGCTTTTCATCTCTTTGGCCAGCTTAGAATACTAAAAGCTAAATCATGACAGGAAACAACAGAATATGCTAGTTCGTCTTCAATATATATTCACATATAAATATATATAATATTTATTCATAAACTTAGTATAGCTTCCTCATACACCTCGCTGCTTTCTCCTGCTAGAGACATAGATCTACATATACTTCAAGAAATGAGAGATGTGACGTAGTGTCTCCTTCCGTTGTCATTCTCAACTAGGTAATTATGGAGGTGGGGAGGAAGGGAGGGCATTCTGTGTGTATTGGTATGTTCTTGTTGGTGTTCTGCATTTATAAATTTATTTATTTATTTATTTTTTTTTTGTTCATCATGCTTAATAGTGTGGCATTGCGATACTGCTAGATGTACGCCATAAATGTTTAGTACTTATTTATTGATTAATTGTTGTCTGGGTCACATCACATTGTCACATCTAAACTAAACAACACAATACCAGTGAAAAAGCAACCAAAAAAGTTTATTAGTCATTTGAAACACTCAGACAACACCAACACAGTCATAATCATATTGACAGTAATTAATCTACGTCATTTTGTCCTTGCAAATAGACATATTAGCAATCATATCCATGTCACTATATAATTGGAAGGCAGTAATCGGTATGTGCGATATAGTAACTGCAGACTGGGACTGCAAAAAGAAGGTAGTGTCAACATTTATGGAATTTTCTGAAATGTTGAGTTGAAAGAAAATGAATGAATCATGTGATTGTTGAGATCTAGGTGTAAATCTAATCTGTGTAATAATCATGTAATATAATATATCCTGCTTTTGCCAGAAACTGTTTGAGAATAATCTACCAGAAATGCAAATCAGGAGATAAGTTCTCTCTCCAAGCATATCGACCAAATGTAAAAATAATTATGATCAGTACAGTCCACCTCTCATAGCTCGGTCTCGCAGAGAATGTTTGGTCGATCTGACTGGATGTCAAGCTACTGAATAGAGTGAGGGTAATGATGCAATGTGTGGGAAAAAAACCCAACAAAAACTGTTATTTTCTCTTTGTCCCATAGATCTAGATCTAGATCTAGTTTTATTTAGGCAGTTCTAAAATGAAGAGAATTCGACAATGTCATGATTGGGGCCTATTACCCTTCTGTGTCTGTAAATATTCTTCTGAAACATTTTCTATTGATATGTGAGTCCTATAAAAATGCTTTTTCTGATCATCTGTCTTGTTCTAGACCGAAAGATATCAGACTTCACATGGTTCCATTCATTCTAGATTGATTTAGAATGATTGTTTAGGTTCATTTTTTTATTAAAAGTCTTAAAATCTCAGAAAGGATACACTCTATAGGGCTCAAATTTGGCACACACATTCTCTGACTATTAGTCTGGCAATAGGCTATTTGGTATGGTTGTACTCATTAGTAAAAAATTTTGACAATTTTTTTTTTGTTTTGCAACCTGTATTTTATTGGTTAGCATTTAGTGTCAATTTTTGAAAAATTTATATAAAAATAAAGACAAGTGTAAAAGGACAAAACTAACCAGCTTATTGCCTCAATATGACCCTAAACTAAGTTTTGACACCATAAATAACCCTGTAGATAAAGTAGTTTTTGAAAGTTTAAGACTCTACAATTAGTGTTTATTTTCAAGATGGCTGCCATTTCCATGGAAAACATCATTTTTTTTTAAAATCTGAAAGTGAAAAACATCTTTCCCAGTCATGCACAACAACCTGTCAAAGTTTCTCTTCTTAGTCTAGTGAAATAACAATTTGAAATTTTCACCCTCTTACCCCCTTAATGCTAAACGGACGAGTGAATTTTAATGCTATGCTTTTTATCTGAATTTATTTAAGCAATCCAAATTTGAAGATTGCAGCTGGGGCAATGGTATGTGAAGACTGTGAATTAATTGGTGACATCACAATAGGTAAGTCAGAGCTCCTAACACTAAGTTTGACATGCACGCAAGGATTTGTCAGTGTTTTAGCTATAGCCACTTTCTGTTATTGTGCATCAGTCTAACACTTTTGCCCTCTGTGCAGATCTATACATAACTGTCTATAACAATAGCTCTTTTATTTTAAGATGGAGGAGTTGTCACTTAGAAGTTGAACGTTGCTGCCGTTCATCATAAATTATGGTGTATTTTTCTACATTTCTGTTTTTGTTACAGGTGCACGAACGGTAATTCATCCCAAGGCTCGCATTGTTGCAGAAGCTGGACCAATCATCATTGGAGAGCATAATATAATTGAAGAGCTAGTCACCATAACAAATATGTAAGTTGCTTATTGATATCTTTTGAACATTTTGTAACATCATTTGTTAACAATGACTTTTTACATGATCTGAGTTTTAACTTTATGTGATTATAATCTAATTTATGTTGAGGATGAATAATAGAGATGTGAGGATGCCCACAGGAATTAATTTCACTTTTCTTTTTTATAAAATATATATATTTCAGGTCTTCGACTGATGGGAACAGTGGCAAGGTCCTTATCATTGGAAACAATAATGTATTTGAAGTCGCAGCATGTATCCTTTATCAGTTTCAGTGCTGCGGAGACAGATTTTCACAAGAGTGCAAATGATGCATTCTTATAGCAGTATCATATCTATTTAAAATCATCAGTTCTAGAAGTAGCTGAAAAATGTTACCATTAAAGAGCATATAACACATATGAAACCAGAGTGTAAAGAAGTTTTAGGTGAAATGCAGTGGCCAGTACTCTAGGAGGTCTCCTTCTGGTAGAAAACAGTGAGAGATAGTAATTATATAGGAAGAGATGAATGACAAACACAAGATAGTCTGACTGTGACTGTTTATAACAGTAGTCCTTTTATTTTAAGATGGAGGAAGTATCAGGGACCACCATAGCCACCAGCAGCATGCTAGAAGAGACAGAGTCGAAAACAAATGAGAAAAGAGCAGTCCAAGAAAGTGCTCTGTATGAGAAAAAATACTTAATTCTAACAAATTTTGGTGATGGCAAACGTGACAAGAATTAAATTGGTGAATGGCAATTGTTGTTCGTATTTGCTAGGACATTCAAATTACCACATAATAATAACTTTTTTTTTCTTTTGAAGACAGCTTGTTGTCATTCCTTAATTTTTACAGCTGTGGAAGCAGTACGGGTTGGGGACCATAATGTTATTGAAAGTAAAGGTGAGTAGAGTCGACTACACATGTAAGATAAAGTTGCTTGATTTGATCCTCCGCCGAGTTGACACATATGCTTGAGACTTGACACATTGATTCCATCATTTGGCCCAAGCATCTTACTTGTACTGTAACTAGTACAGCTAAGCAAACATTGCGGAAAGAGAGATAGAAGAGGGAAGGTGAGGGAATGTGTTTGAGCAAGAGAGAAAGAAAGTTGTGTGAACAGAATAACCCACTATATTCACTCAGCCCGAGTTTTACTTGTTCAACTGTTGATTGGGGATTCCGATTTACAACAAAAAACCATGGCATGAAATTCAACATTTTCCAAATCTAACTTCGTAAATCAACTGGATGTCGAATATGACGCCAAGTATCACATTTTATCTCTCATTAATTTAAATTTTAATTTGATAAAAAAGTTGGTGATTACTTAATGAGTTTACTTTTTGGAATTGCATACCATGTGTCAAGCTTGGACACTAACTTTGTGGTGAGAAGGGGGAGGGGAGGGAGAGAAATAGTCTAGTCTAATTTTCGTGGGATATAAAAAGGAGCATCACAGAAAAAGTGCACTCAATATTACGAAGACTATGTCTTAGTAATTTAAATCCAACCTAATGCTTATGTTGAACAGCAGATGCTTTGGTCTTTTAGTGCACCCTCCCTAAGACATCAGCTTAAGCATAGTCGACTGTAAATACCAGATTTCTGTCAATTTCCGGTGTGCTTCACCCAGTTTTGTTTTCATTTCTTTGTTTAAATTAAAGGGAAAAAAAGTTCAGTGTTCCTGATTAAATGTAATTCATATTGAACTACATGTCAAATAGCCAATTTATTCTGCCGGTCTTGGTTTGAAGATTCATGAATGTCATCCTGTAGTCTAATCATAAAACAATATTTCAAATCTATTCAAGTCACTGGGTCATGGCTTTTTATTTCTGGTATACTTATTTTAGGTAATTAGTTTTTACAAAATTTTATGATTTCAATGCTGATAATCCTTATTCTCTTTACAGCAAAAATTGGTCCCAAAGTAGAAGTTTCTAATGGGTGTATCATTGGTGCTGGATGTGTGCTGAACATGGCAGAGCAGCTTGCCGACAATACAGTGTTGTATGGAGAGAAGTGTGAAAGGAGGATTCAGCGAGAAAGACCACCAGTAAGGATTTTGATACCATGCAATCATCTTTACGGGATTTCCGCACAGCCATAACAAGCATTGAAAAGGAATTGATTATTATTATCTTTATGAAAAGAATAATAGACAAATTAAATGAATGCAAATTCTAATGTTTTGTGGAGATTCAAAATATGCTTCATCACTCACAGGATAAACAATATCTGTGTGAGAACAAGACTGTTGTATGAGCCATCAGCTCCGTGATGCATTGTCCAAACAGTAACACAGAGGATGAAAAAAACATTTATTATTTTGAAGTGGAGGACAAGGGGTTCTTGTATTTGAGGATACAACATGGATTTCATCCCTTACTCCAGTCTATCTTTAGATCTGTACTTTTGCCCATTCGCCTAACTGTATCCATCTGTCCCAGCCCAGTCTTTTTCACCTCACTTTTATTGCCTGTGAAACATTTAGAAAATAGAGATGGGGGGAAAACTCAGACGAGTTCACCATATGTAGCGATTTTGTTTTTTGTAGAACCTTTCTTCAGCGTAAAATATTCACATAAATCGTATGACTTGAGGCCCTGCCTTTCTCCCACTCTCCCACTACCACCAACTCTTTTCTTTCTCCCTTTCCCTGCCTGCCTTTCTTTTTTTTTTTTTTTATCTCTCCCTCTCTTTCTCTATCTGTTTCTTTCCCCGCGGGGACCCGGGGTTTATAAGTAGTTCGCTGCTCCCATGTGCAGGCAGTGTAAGCCTACCATCAGTGGAGTGTCTCTCATGGAGTGCCATCCTTGACATTCCAAGGTAGACATCTCTTCTCTCTCTCTCTCCTTGCTTCTGTCTTCTGTCCCACTTTCTTTCCTCTTTTCTTCCTTCATGACCACCATCAGTACCCGGTCCAGTGAAAACAGGTCTGACCGTCTCTCCTACAATTACGTAAGCACCCTGTTGACCGTGGGGTGCGACCCATAAGGGAGGAGAATGGGATCCTGGTAGTTGAGGTGGACCCGTCTGCGGACTGTACTCCCACCAACACACTGCTTCGGCGGGTGAATATGGCCCAAATTCATCTAATCGGTCAGGTTCTGTCTTCCCTAGTGGAGCGGGACTTAGCATCAATCCTGCGGAACTTGCCTGCACATCCCGTGGAGAGTGTGTCACTGGAGTAGCCCTGGCCCTCAGCTCTGAATATCCGAGCATTATGTGTCCCCTTGTTGGACTCCGTGGCGGGTGGGGCACTCTGGTAATGAAGCCAAAAAACCTAAAATGCATGGATAGTAAAACAAACACTCCTCCCACCCAATCCCCAACTTTCATGAAAAGTCCCGACTGGACGGCGCGGGCCGAACCCTCCCCATCCTTCTTTTCCAGAAATAACTGTAATAATTTTAAGCGCTTCTTGGTGCTCCACAGTGAAAGAATGGACAAACCACTGAAAAACTTCAACGTTTTTCAAATATATAAAAACGTATGCGCGATCACAGGTGGAGAGCAATGCATCTCCAAACTGCAGACTGGCGACCTGCTGGTTGAATGCAGGGAACACTGCCATTCAGAGGCACTGTAGAAAGCTAAAGCCTTTTTGGATGTGCCCATGAGTGTGACATCTCACAAGAGCCTGAACAGCTCTAGAGGCGTCATTAGAAGCCGAGACTTAGATGGCTGCCCTGAAAAAGAAATAGTTGAGGGCAAAGCAGGAGCCACTGATGCCTGGCGTATTAGCATCAGGAGTAGGGGTCAGAGAATCAGTACCAGCACCATCATCCTGACAATTGACATTCCAACACCACCGGCAAGCATCAAGGCAGGATACCTTCAGCTGAAGGTGGACCCTTACGTCCCTAATCCCATGCGATGCTTTAAATGTCAGCGATTCGGCCACACTCAGACACATTGCAGGCGTGCCGTCATCTGTGCTCACTGAGGAAAAGGGGGACATCCTGATTCAGATTGCACTGCGGCTCCCAGGTGTCCCAACTGCCAAGGCGAACACACGGCGTTGCCAGAGATGGCAAGAAGAAAAGGCCATTCAGCACCACAGAGCCACTCATGGCGGCACGTGTATTGCTACACTTGAGGCAATATGCCCAAGATCAACGGTGATGAAATCCAGGAAAACTTTTGCTCAAGTTGTAAAAAAGAGCACCAGGAGCGTCGGCACCGATGCTTCTGGACCATCATGTGTGAATGTTGGAAAGGATTCCAGTGGGGGCTCTTGCAGGAGGGCACCCACTGAAAAATCCAAGGGTTCCCAGAGACCGTCGTCACAAGCGAGGGCCTCTGGTGCTGGGGTGAAAACCTCAAATAGGTTTGCCGCCCTGGCAAATTTCTCCTTTAATATGGAGGGCGTGGAAACCACACCTTCCTTTCCCCCTCTCCTCTCCTTTCCCCTCCACCCCTTCTAGTTCCCTTGACCCCTTTCTCCCTGCCACCCCCTCCTCTTCCCATCACCCTCCAGAATAAACCCCTCTCCCGGCCTCTCCCCCTTCACTCCCCAGTCAAGGAAAAAGGACAGTCCCTTTCCTTGCCACCCAGCGGTGTGGCAGGGAAAGAGAAAATGTCCAAACATTCAAAGAAAATGGAAGCGACATCGACTTCCAGGAAAGATTCTAAATAAAAAACTATGGCTGGAACTAAGAGTTGCCTCATACAGGGGAACTGCAGAGGCCTCAGGGCCAACTTGCCGAACCTGTAACAGCTGATGACCTGTCATCAAGCTGTTGTGATCTGCCTGCAAGAAACCAAGCTTTCGACCGAGCGATCGGTGGAGATATGAGGCTGTATCTCGTCCCACCACTATGGCCATGGCATCGATGGACTGGGCGGGAGAATCTCTGTCTTTATTCCAGACAGAGTTCTCCATCAACCCATTCCCCTAAACACCCCCCTACAGGCTGTGGCAGTCATCCTGACTGCTCACTGACCCATCACCATCTGCTCCATTTATCTACCTCCTTCAGAAACGTTAACTGCCACTGATTTGACTCTCCTTTTGCGGCAGCTTCCTGCCCCATTTGTTCTGCTCGGGGATTTCAATGCCCACAATCCCCTCTGGCACAGCTCCTACATCAACCCAAAAGGTAAAGAGATCGAGAGGCTGCTGTCCCGCTCTAATCTTTACCTTTTCAACAATCCAGTGCCGATGTACATGCATCCGGTGACTGGATCACTCTCGACCTTTCTCTGTGCCACCCTTCCATCTCCGCAGACTACTCATGGTTGGTCATGGATAGCCTGTACGGATCAGACCATTTTTCGATCTGCTTGGTTCCGGATCTCCCGGTAACAGTCACCCTGCCGAGACGCTGGAACTTTGCCTGGGCTGACTGGGCACACTTTACAGCTCTCTGCTCCACCCAGCTAATCTCCCAGTCCACAATGAAAGTGTTCGAAGACACTCTCTTGAAAATAGCCCAGGCCTGTATTCCAAAGACCTCTGCAGCTCCACGCAAGGACAAGCCCTGGTTCATGGAAGACTGCAAACGGGCCATATAGGCCCGCGAAACAGCCTTCCATGCCTTCCAGAAAGATCCAACCGCACAAAACCTTCAGCGGTTCAGAATTGCCAGGGCTAAAGCCAGACCATTCATCTGGGAGAGCAAAAGAAATTCTTGGAGAAACTACATCTCCAAGAGTAACAGACGCCTCTGGGAAAAATCTGGCAGATGATCAAAGAGATCAAAGGTACCGCTCAACCCCCTGGATTCCAGCATATTGTGAGAAGTGACGGCTCCCTCACTGAAGAGAAGAAGGATGCCGCCAATGAGCTCGGCGCTGCGTTTGCGTCGAACTCCTCCAACCAACATTATTCTGCCACCTTCCAGAAATACAAGACCACTGCTGAAAAAGAGAGGATCGATTTAACGACCTCTTTTTCCATTCCTTACAGCAACCATTTTTCCATGGGCGAGCTGCAGTCTGGCCTCCAGAGTGCTGGCACCACCGTTCCAGGCACAGATCAAATTCACAATCAGATCCTCAAGCATCTCCTGCCGGAGTCTCTGATTTGTCTTTTGACTCCGTTCAATCAGCTGTGGTTCACAGGCACTTTCCCTCCATCCTGGCAGCAGGCCTTCGTGGTGCCTATTCCCAAGCCTGGCAAAGATCACACAAATCCCTCCAACTTTCGCCTCATTGCCCTTACCAGTTGTCTGTGTAAGCTGATGGAGTGGTTGGTGACCAATTGTTTGAACTGGGTCTTGGAGGACAAAGAGTGTCTTTCGGCCTTTCAGCACGGCTTCCGGGCAAAGTGCTCCGCGACAGACCATCTCATCCGCCTGAAAACTTTCATCCGAGAAGCCTTTGTACAGCGGCAACACGTGGTGGCGATCTTCTTCAATTTGGAGAAGGCCTTCGACACTACGTTGAAATCTGGTATTTTGAGCGAGTTGCATTGGCTGGACTTCCGTGGTAATCTTCCCACTTTCATTCATAACTTCCTGAGTGGGATGCACTTCAGCGTTCGCCTCAATTCAACTCTTTCTGATTCCTTTGAACAGGAAGAGGGAGTTCCACAGGGGAGCGTCCTCTCGCTCACGCTGTTTAACATCAAAATCAACTCCATTACAGATTGACTGGCTCAGGTAACCAGTTGTTCCTTGCATGTAGATGACTTCCTCATCTGCTTCAGGGCCCAGAGGATGCCTACTATTGAGAGACAACTTCAGGCAACTTTGGGCACCCTTCAGGGATGGGCAAATACCAAAGGCTTCAAATTTTTGCACACAGAAAACTGTAGCTGTTCATTTTTGCAGAAAAAAACTGCATTGCAGGGATCCAGATCTGTTTCTTGCCGAGAAACATCGGATCCCAGTCAAGGATGAGGCCCAATTTCTGGGTGTGATATTAGATAAAAAACTGACCTTTATCCCCCATATCAATCACCTGAGAAGTGCTTCCTGGAAAGCACTGAACATACTTAATGCGGTATCGGGAGCGAAATGGGGTGCTGATACAGAGTCCATGCTGCACCTATACCATTCCCTTGTCCACTCTAAACTAGATTACGGTAGCATTGTCTACGGTTCGGCCAAGCAATGCTACCTCCAAAAACTTGACACTGTCCACCATCAAGGCCTTAGACTGTCCCTGGGGACATATCGCACATCCCCAGTGGAGAGTCTATACGTTGCGCCAACAAACCCTCTCTCCAAGACAGAAGGGACAAACTGTCCCTTCAGTACGGAGTCAAAATTTTATCACACCCAGAAAGCCGAGCCTACGAACATGTCTTCGAATCCAGCTTCGTGGACATGTTTGAGAGATCTGATGTCGCTCCCACCTTTGGTGTCCACTTTTAGTCTTTGCTAGCATAGGCTGAAATCGGACGGGGTGAGCTAAGATTTAACCCATTTCCAAGGGTCCTGCCATGGCGGATCCAAAGACCACGAGTGATCTTTGATCTAGCGGCAGGAACTAAATGAGATACCCCAAGGAGGTCTTTGAACGCAAGCTTGCAGAGGTGATCTCTGATCACCCTGATTCCGAGCATTTGTTCACAGACAGATCCAAGGACGACAAAGCCATCAGCGCCGGCTCATTCTCTGTCCTGGGGAACACATGCTGTGGCCTCAACCCAAAATCCTCCATCTTCACGGCTGAGGCTAAAGCCATCAATATGGCTTTAGACACCATAAGTAGGTCCACACAAAGCAATTTTCTGATCTTTCAGACTCTCTATCCAGGCCCTAAATAACCCCACTTTTAGGATGATAGAGTAACACACCTCCTGCAATGCCTTCAAAGTCTGTTCAGCAGGGGGCGGCGTGAATTCGCGTTCTGCTGGGTACCGAGTCACATTGGTATTGCAGGAAATGAAGCAGCAGATTCCATTGCCAAGGTCGGCCTGATTTTAGATTCCCTGGATGAGGGAGTCCCTCATCTGGATCTCAGGTCGATCATCAACGAATACATCAAATCGCGATGGCAACAGCGATGGAATCAACAGGCTGCAAACAAACTTTACTCTATCCAATCAGATCTTGGACCTTGGCCAGAGTCTGCTCAGTCACGAAGACGAAATCAGGTTGTCCTCAACCGCCTGCGTCTGGGTCACTCTTAGCTCACTCACTCTTTTCTTCTCAGAAGAGAAATGCCCCCACAGTGTGTGGTCTGTCACTGTCAACTGACAGTTGCACATATATTAATTGACTGCGCCAACTTCAGAGACGCTCAAGAAACACACGAGTCGCTCTCTGAAAGACCTATTTAACAAAATGAAGCCGCAGGCCATTCTGAGCTTTTTACTCCAGGTTGGTTGTATGACAAACTTTAACATCACTTCGTCACAGATACATTGTTAAGCATGCGACAATCCCCACGGGACACCACAAACTTGCTTACATTTATCCTTTTAGTTTTGCTATACAATATTTGACTACCCAAAATTTATATACACATTTTAATATCCCTTTATAACTCATAAACCCATTGTCCATTCATTACATTTTATCTATTTACACCTTGATCAGAATTTTACTGTGTAAATATACCAACTGTGTTAGGCACAATATAGCCATTATCATGCTGATATGCTGTTAAACCCCAACACAAACCAAAACCAAAAACCTATCAGTTTCTCTTCTTCTCTGGGACTCCTTTTATGCCACTCTCCTGCCCCTCCCTCCATATGTCTGCCAGCCAGGTTCCTGATAGCAATAGCCTCATTACAACCATGTTGTCCAAGTCTCAGGAAAAGTTAGTGTTAGCATGATGGAAAGAATTCCCACGAATCTGCTTTCAGTATAAAAATGAAAAAAGTTGAAGGAGTAAATAACCGTTGTTCGTTTTTGTTTTTTTTTTCTTCTCCTCCTCAGGCTCAGACACTGCAGATTGACTTTCTGACCAAGATCTTACCAAACTACCATTACTTGATGAAACCCAACCTTCAGCCAAGGCAACAATCTACAACAGCAGCAGCCAAAAAATAATCAGCATTTTGTTGTACTTTATTCATTATATTATATTGTTTTTGCTGCAACTTTGTATGGCCTTGACAAGGCAAGTTTTAGACCAAATCATTTGTTTCATGGTAACTCCAGCTGATCTGATTCTGAATAATTGACACTTTTGTAGCCTACATGTAAAAAGTACAGCTTTAACCCATTACTAGTTAATGCGCCGCTTGTGCCCGCTGACACACAAGCCCCGTCTTTCTAATGCGAACGGACGCGCCCGCTATATGCGGAAATGACGTGGTTGTTTTGGAACTCATTTTTGGTTGGAAACATGTTAGGTACGTTAAGTTACCATATGTCCCGAGAATCTACAAGACCGAAAGTGAAAGTAGCTTTTCACCGCATGTGAATCGGACGAGAAGTACAGGTGCTGTGATTTTTTAGAAATACTACTCGTTTGTGCTTATATTTCCAATCACAATGATCATACTGGCTTTTGATTTTTTGAGGGCTTTGTGGAATCAAGATTTAGCCCAGTTTGAGAGTGAAAATAACTATTCTGATGTATCTGACATTGAAGTGAGGTATGATAACAGCGATTATGACTCTGATGATGATTCAACAGTGAACAGATGACCGTCGGTGAAAATGCCTTTTTTTCACTTTTGTCAACTTTCATTTTTTTTATACATAAATAAAGATATGTCTATATATATTTGGTATCTAATTAAAGAAAAATCAATCCCTGATTTATTGGTGCAATCTATTTTTATTTTCATGTAACAGTATTTTGAAAAAAAAATTTAAATGTGAATGTATCATTTGTGAATTAGAGTAACTTCCCTTTGATTAGTAGACTGTGATTTCTGACTGTGCTTGACCTTAACTAGTAATGGGTTAAGTTAGACATTTGATAAAACTGTAATATTACAGAAGTCAGTTTTACATTTGATTCTTTGGCAGTATGACCATGAAACGAGCAAGGAATACAAAAATGATTTTTGGGTTTTTTTTTGTTTTGTTTTGTCTTTGTTTGGTCAGCTTATTTTGTTTCCTTTGTAGGTACCCCTGCCATATATATGAGGAATATTTAATAAAATTAGTGTCGCATAAAGAAAACATTATAGACTAGAAAGTTCCACTGTTATTTTCTCAATCTATTTCCACAGTGACCATTTCAAGTGCTATATATGTAATCCGTTTGTGACATAAGGTTTTTTTCAAAGTTCACCACATCAGTGGTGACAATAAGTGATTTCACCACAAATCTCATGCTGCATTTCTTAACTAACTTCTGTTGTCATGAAGGGGTTACCAAGGGTTATTATATTCCCTACTGTATTTGGTAATATGTATCATCCTTGTAAGTCTCTAAATGCATAAGTCCACAGAGACGAATTTACAGGAGAGACAAAAACTTAATAAAGCAAAGTGAAACCATGAATCGCTCGCGTTTAGATCACGTGACAAAAAGTGTAACTTTCATTGGTTCCATGGATTTGATATTTATAGAGGAGGTGTGGGAAGCCCATTCTAGTTTAATAAAGCCAAAAATGTCATGACCCAATTTTCCGGACTTATGCATTTAGAGACTTACAGGGATGATGTGTTTGATTTCTGCTTGGGATTTTGTGCAATTTACATGAATGGGATCATCACTCAACAGAATTGCTTATCTCTCTCTCAGTTTTTCCCTCATTGTTTGAGAAATATTGTTTCATGCTTATATTAACTTGTTATTGTATATTTTCATATTTCGGTAGAGCTGTAGACAAGTTCTAACTGTAATAGTAGTGAAAATTTTATGGCTATGTGAAATCACTTCTACTTGTAGTGATAGGAATTTTAATGTGCAATACATAATGCAAATGGAGAAATCCTATTATATTTCTCATTCTATTCATTTTGTCAGCTTTGGTTTTGTGGTAGATGATTGCGGTACTGACGACAGTAATAGCTTAGCTTTAAAAAAAAGCTGAATTTTATTCTGAATTTTTTCTTTGACAGCATGTCTCTCTGTGAGAATGTAGAGAAATCTATACAAATTCATTGTCCCTTCCAAATGGAAACATACTCCAGAATGGGAAGAGATGAACACAGAAAGAATATTTCTCTTGAAGTTGCAAATAGCATAGTTAGTGTTTTTTGGTTTTTAGGTAATGTTGAGAAGCACAATGATCTTTAAAAGCATAGGTGCCACTAAAATGACGACACTGTTTATGCTGACAATAAACTAGTGGGAGGTTACAAAACATCATGTCTCTATATAATAGAACTTTAATCTTGCAGTTATAGCACTATTTCTCAAAGCAGTATTTGTGCATATCACTGAATGTGACAATCGAAAGGAATGAAAATACTTAGGTGAAGCATGTAACACTGTCATGTGTGATGTGTAGATGAAATTTGCTGGAGGCATCTCTTAAATTGATTTTTTTGTTCTAAATTGTGTTGCAATAGTTTTCAGAATCTTTTAAAAAATAACATTGTCTGCAGTCTGAGATGCCTGTTTTTAGGGACACAAAGTTATCTGGAATTTTTATCAGCAATTTTTGTGCTCCAAAGGGTGCAGAAAGATCGGCTTTAGAGTGAAGTAATTTTTATAATTGCTTTGGTAATTAACACAGTTTTGTGAAGTACCTTTATGTTTGGTTTACATGTAGTTAGATGACTATTACCATCTACTATAAAATAGTATATTGCTGTGTTAATGTTTCACGTTTGCTGCTGTCTTTTTTGTTTTATGTAAATATTCTTAGAAGAATATTTTATGATAGGAAAAACTTCTGAGAGATCATTGAACAACTTGATAAAATTCTTTGTGGTAATGCAATTCTGTATTGATTTTTATGTATTTGTCTTTTTCCGCATGGAGAGTGATGTGAACAAACTATCATGAAATTTTTTTTTTTTTCAGAATTGGGTGCAAGTAATGATTCCACATCTGTGTTGTTTTTATAATATTTCCAGGTTAATTACCTATTAATAATATGAACATTTTATTATGTCAGTCTTTTTTGCAACCATTGGATCTTACTGACTTTCATACTACATGAGGTCTAATTTGCCCAGAAAGTCTCTCACTGATCTCTGCGTTGTCAGCTGTGGGCTGATCTGAGCATAAGTTTGATTCTGATTTAATGTTTCACAACAAACATATTCAAAATATGTGCCACAGGTCAATAATGATGCATGAATGCTATGATTTAACACGTGAAAGGAAACATAGGAATATTATATGTATATATAATGATGTGATTATCTGAATCAAGAGATTAAATTACGATACTGAAATTCAGTAGTACACTCTAAAACGGTTAAAACGAAATTTGCGGGGAATGGAGATCATTTCGTTCTGTCGCTATTTTGTTATATCTGAAGAGGCTAAACTGAAACAGGGATGCAAGTTTAGTTACCGAATTACCTTCCCTGATTGAATAACCATGCAACTGCACTGCTACCTTATGTCTTAAGGCCACTTCATTTTTGTTGTTGTTGTTGTAGGTGTACATAGATATAAAATACAGTCAAGTCTGCTTAAATCGAATTTGCCAGGACCAACCTAATGGGTTCGATTAAAGAGACTTCGTCTTACAATTTTTAACGGGTTGGGGGGGCAGTTCTCGAATGACTAATGAGGCACTGTTTTATTTTATTCCAGGATTATTTCCCTTTATAGGCCTAAAGAAATCCCGCTATGGCTCCTGAACTTTGCGTTTATCTTAAATTCAAACCC
>JBCEWB010414880.1:0-20383 GCA_039654565.1 Peronia peronii | reverse complement strand
TGCAGTCGCAGATCATCAGTATTTGATTATATGTAGGCAAAGAGTGCATAAAACACTTGATTATGACCTCATCTAGCGAAATCATGAACACCAGTGCTATGGATGGACATTGGATGACCACAATGAGGCGAAAAAAACTGCTGATCATGCAGATTATCAGTAGCTGGTACTCTAAAATGAACTTCTACGTCCTATAAATTAAATAGCAAAATTTTCTTTTCTTTCTGCTATTTCAGAGCTTAGTTGTGGACAATATGCCACAGTAAAGGTCAAGAAACTCTTAGTTTGGACAGAAAACGATATGGGATTACATATTGGTCCCCAGAATCCGGAAGTGGCTCTATTGGAGCCTTTATAATTATGGGGGTAGGGAACAAAATTCGAGAAAAATTATGCCCAGAAAGCCTGGAAGAGGCAATAAAAGACACATAAGTCATGAAAAGAGAGCTAGCATGTCAAAAAAATGGTGTTTTGAGGCCAGAAACCGAATAAAAAACTCTCCATGTCAATTTTTCCGTGAAAAAAAACTTCAAACGCGTTTTCTTCAAAACCCGGTTTTTTGTCAGTATTTTGCTAGCTACTTTTTTTTTGTTTCTGAACCAAATTTGGCACACATCATGTTCACAACAAAACTAAAAACCGTATGTATGCGAGTCCCATTCTGTTGTTAAGTTTCAGAGAAAAATGGGTTTTAGTATGAAAAAGTGGCAAAATTTGAAATTTCGCTACATGGCATTTTCAAAAATTTCTAGAAAATTTTCTATTGCATACAAAGGGTTGAAAATGCTTAACATTTTATATATTATGTCACGTAAGATGTTCACAGAGTTTTATCCAGTTTTGTTAAAATTTGACGGACTAAATATATTTTGAAGTTACCCATTTTAGAGATGCCATGATCCAAGATGGCGGCGTTGCCACGGCAAAAAAGTCGATTATTTTTCACTGTTTTCCGCTAATTTGACGTGCCAAATGCGATGGAAAAGGTGAAAAGAGCCTATCTTTAATAATTAAAAAAATCACCTTCAGGCCCGGCCCCCCCCCCCCCCTAAAATGGCATGCCAACGACCTCCTGTCCATAGCAAACACAGTCATGTCACAAGAGTAAAAGACCTGGCGAAATCGGTCATGCAAGACACCGTTCCGGGCAAAAGTAACTGGGGAAAACAGAGAAACATTGGGGAACAACATCAAGGAATGAACCGGTCTTCCTCTGACCACCAAATTGCGACCGGCAGAAGTCCAGGACGAAAGGCAGAAGATTATCAGGATGCCATCAATAATGACCAAACGGTTCCTTACTTCGGCTATACAAGATGAAATGAAATGATATGTCTCGCGTCAGGAGATGCAAATGACGTTAGGCAGAGTTCACACTGAAAGAAAAGGAGCCCCCCCCCCCACCCCCGCTTTTCAAAAAAAAAAAATCTGTGGACAGGTTGTGACTGGAACCCCCCAAGGGAAAAGGGAACGAAGGAATCCACTTGATAGCACAATCTGCACCCAGAACTCAGGGTCACCAGTCTCACAACTGAGGCTGCGAGAAATATTGCCCGAGACTGAAGAAAGTGAGAGAGACGCGGCGAGAGGAGGGGAGGCGAGAGAAGGGATGGAGGAATAAATTAAACAGTAAAATGTCCCGTATCCGGATGAGATGGGTTGCCATCAAAACTGTTTCACGTAGAGAGTTGTTAATGACAGTGGAAAGAGAAATGTGTGTGTGCGTGTGTGTGTGTTTGTTGTGTTGTGTTTTGTTTTGTTTTTTATTTGATATTTTAGTTCTTTTTATAGGACAACGAAGGAAAAACGCACCACAAAGCTACCCTGTAAATCTGGTACGGCAAACAACATTAAAAAAGATAAAAGACATTTTTTTTTTAAAAATCAACCTACCACCAATACATTTCAAGCCTTATATACGTAGGCCTATAGCACAGACCTGTGACAAGGGTACACATAACTGTTGAGAGGGAGAGACCACAGGGAGACTGCTATAGCTGAAGAAGGTGGTAAACAACAGAAGAACAAGTGCAGCAGTACTAATATACTCCACACAAAGCGACCCAGCTGGAAATTGGCCACAGAGTAGTGGCGTAGAAGGAGGCCTCATGGAATCCAACAGCATGGACTATTCCCCTAAGCCTTCCTGATTGCGTGGACTTTGACCCTTGGTATAGCCCAGTGCGCTCAAAATACATGTATCTCATATTTTTATCGGAAGTGTAATCACAACCGACCTGTTGACCATGAACAATGTGCATACTCGCCAGCTTCCGGGGGATCTTTTTTGAGCAAATCGGCCCTTTCGAGTTTCATTTTCATGAAAAAAGATCAGACGAGGATGAAGTTGTACATTTGGCAAAAAAAAAAAAAGATTAAAATCCCTGCCTATTATAGAATGAAAATCAAGAAGTGAAACAGTGCGGGTAAAAATGCTTCGATAGGGATACGGGATCCTTTTTTTCCACCAGTTTCAGCCCACTGCCACCACCAGTCCATCCACTCACAGAATGAAATGTCATGTCTCTAGTTTTAAGAAAACTGCTTTTGTTTGCTGTCCGGTGATTTTTGCGTGCATTGTATTCCATGCGGAGTGTATCATGGTAACAGTTTCGATTCCACTTTCCAATTAGCCTTAACTATCCTCCTGAAGTGTAAGTGGTTTTGGCAGAGCTGGAACGAGATTGGTATGTTTTGCAAGTCGGTCCATACTGTCAACATGGGCTGATCCGGTCTAAAAACGAAAAACCCTGGTACAGTGATAGACCTATACACTTTACATGAAATAGTCCACAATGCATGCAAAATCCCCGATTAACAAAAAAAAAAAAAAAAAGACAACAATACAAATACGCAGACAAGATTGACGTATTTATCCTACTAGAACTTCAGAGACTGCCATTCAAAGATAGTAACAAACTTTTTCTTACCAAGCACTATGTTTCGGCAGGGACAAAATGTTGCATGGAAGCACTTTCATGGTATTTTTAGTATGGATGGCAATGCCAAATAAATTGATGGTAATGAGATTGATTGACCACACCCGCGCACAGCGCGTCCACGGGTCCATTGCTAATACATGTACACTTCTATTCTTATACTATCACTTGTTCCATAGTGAGGACCATTTACATGAGCAGAGCATGCAACAGGAGACGCACTCAATAATGGGCCTTAGTCAATAAGAGATCGTTGTGATCAGCCCAATTACTTCCCTTTGCCAGACACAAGAGTGTTGAACAAGCAGTTAAAAAAACAACAACAAACAAACAAGAAAAAGATAACTTTTGCCTGTTTCCTTGACACTTGCATCCGGAAAACTTCCGAAAAAAAAATTCATGGAGTAACGAAAAACGCTTTCGATTTATTGTTCAAATTTATCAATTTTTGTTGCTGATCAATCTTTCGAATGACAAGACATGAAGTGACTTTTTTCTTCATTACACTGCTTGTTAAGAACTCCTTGTGTCTGCAAAGGGAGGTAATGAGGCTGGTCAAAACAATCTCCCTTTGGCTCTCCAGGGCTAGACTAGGGCTAGGCTACTTGCCACACTGTACTTCCGGATTCTCAAGATGGCTCAAGCTATTTTGAATTCTGATATATAGTTCTGCCTGATTTCTACCAGCCACTGTTTCTGGACTTCTTTCATGTTCAGAGGAGAATGCTAGGACAAACCGTGGCGTTTTTCGACTTTTTCGTTAAAAACCGTGGTTTTTTAATGTAGCAGATCGACATTGAGTCACAGAGCATCTGATCATGTTCTCGCTATGTCAGACAATATACAGAGGCTCACCAAACCAATTAAATTAAACTGAACTGAACTAAAATACAATGTGGAAATACATTTATAATGAGGAAATATATATCTATTGAAACTTATCTGAACTAAACTACATCAAAATAACCAAACTAACATAAAATATTTTTTTCGAAAATGAATTAGCAAACCTTATGGCCCATACTCTTGAAACACGCATAAACCCGACATGACCGAAAACTCAACAACTTACGACAAAGTCTTGAAGTTGCACGTCAAATCACGTATACATCGTCGCATCATCTTTAGCATTTTGCAAATGACAGTGAAAAACACCTTCTAAAGAGTTCTTAGCTTGAGTTTCCTCAGAACAGAACCTTTACTGACTGCCGACACCTCTACCACATGACTAACCTATTAACTCTGGCCCGCAGCATAAAATTTTGGATCCCACATCTATTTCCTGTTATATTTGAAATACACTGTGACAAAATGTCCTTTTTCCTGAAAGCCATTGCGCGAGAGAATTGGCCATTTACTTTTGCCACCTGTCCTACAACAAAAAGTGAACAATGTAAAAGCTTTCTTGTTTTGTTTTGTTTCATGGTCAAAAGGAAAGATATGCAAGTACAGAATGATGCAAAAGTAGTTGACAGTTGTCACTAAAACACTATATATTTGATATTGTTCATTTCATATTATAATGTCAGGAGAAAAGATTTAATTTTTTACACTGACATATTGTTACATAAGATAAAGTTAGTCTCTGTTGTGAATTTACACTGCTATGTAAGCAGCGCCACCAGCTATTGATTGCCACCTGATTCATGCCACTGAATAATTGTCACGGTCAGGTGGAATTAAAAGAAATAAATGTTTTAGTGACAATTCTCGGCTTACTTTAGCACCACCCTGTATTTGGACACGCCATGGAAGAAGTTATTCGACCGTGATGAAGATGCCGTTTTGTCAGACCGCGTTCGAGTTGTTTGATGACGGCTTCCAGTTACTGGGATTTACAACTGGTCAGCCTGTTCCTTTTGTCATATTTGTGGTACGCAGTTGTGTGTGCGTACTAGTGACGTGATCATTTTGCGAGAAATCTGAAAATTCCCCGGCCTGGCCCCACTTTCTGGGAAAACGACTCGGACCGAGCGAGGCTCGATGCGGTACGCCCACACGGAATGTACGCCCACTCTGGTGTGCGATGTCGCGCCGCACGTATAGAACTTTTACTAGAAGGCTGGTAACCGAAATATATTCCATTGATATTTCATACATACAGAGACAACCTATGGGAAGATGATTGGCATAAGCAGAGAAAAATCACTGGCCTTTTTTGTTTGTTTGTTTTTAAATCCTGATTAGACGATTTATACTCGTGTTATATTCTTCAAATTCTAGGTGCTTCGAAATTCATCGCCTTTCCACTACCGCTTCAATAAGGCTATATTACGTCTGAGAACCGCAATCTCTATTTCCTCATTGCTCTATGGCAATGGCATATGTAAGGCCTCAGCCTAGTGTTGACATTACTGTCCCACCCCGTTCCCAAGCATGGGTGAGAGCTACCAGACAGTGTCTTTAACAAAGAAATTCGTCAATATAACTGTTTTAGTTGAACAGAACCTCAATGGTATAGTCATCAAATACCTTAAATTCTAAACATTTCTTTCTGTCTCTCTTCCTCTCTCCATCTCTCTCTCCCTCTCTCCTTCCATCTCTCTACCCTCCCTCCCACTTCCCTCTTTCCCTCCCTCTCTCCTCCCCCTCTCCCTTTCTCCCTCTATCTCTCCCTCCCGCTCTCTTCTTCCTTCTATCTTTCCCTGTCTCTCCTCTCTCATTCTATATACTCCCTCTCTCTACCCCTCCATCCTTTCTATCCTTCCCTCTCTTCCTCCCTCTCTATTCCTTCTCTCCCTCTCTCTCCTTCCCTCCTCCCTCCCTTTCTCCCATCCGCCCTCCCTCCCTCCTTCTCTCCCTTCTTCCCTCTCTCTCTCCCTGTCCCTCCTCCCTCATTCTAAGTCCTCCCTCTCTCTACCCTCCATCCTTTCTATCCTTCCCTCTCTTCCTCCCTCTCTATCCCTCCTTCTCTCCCTCTCTCCTTCCCTCCTCCCTCCCTCTCTCACATCCGCCCTCCCTTCCTCCTTCTCTCTCCCTTCTTCCCTCTCTCTCAGTCTCTCTCTCTCTCAAAAACGCTAAAATTGACAGCTCATTATCGTAGACCGGTGACGACATAATAGCTTATCAACATGGAAGCGGAACTTTTCCTGGAGAGCACAGTGTGCGAATTTTCCCTCACCTCATGAATTTGGGAGCATTTCACTTGCTAGAAAAGAAAGATAGTCATGATTTCAAAAGAAATAAGAATGGTACAGAACAGGGGGTAGGGAGAGAAAGAGGAAGCGAGAAAGCAAATGAAGACATACAGGGGAAGGGGGAAGGTGAACAGACTACCGTGAATAGACTACTTTATATGGCAGTGTAAATAATAATAGACTTAATGAATGGTTAGAGGAAAAAGATTTGGACAAGACGTTTTATTAAGAAGGTATAATATATGCAATGAAAGGTGACTGCAAACAGTACACGAACTGACAGATATATGTAGGGAATAATTAGAACATTAGCTACACACACGAGCACGTCAACCCTCAAAGCTCTGAGTGACGTATTTGACACAAAGATGAAAGCTAAGAAAATGTAGATTGGAGAAGGCGCCGTGGCTGAGGAATTACGTGTTTGCTCCTCTTTCGGCGAAAAGCTCGATCGTGGTTTTGAATCCTACTGGGGGATTGGAAAGATATGTTGGTCAATGACTCAACGGTCCCCTGGCTTCTTGAGGAGAGAAGCTTGACGGTTAGCTTTCTCGGATAAGGCAAACATGTTTCGGCAGCCCCAAGTTATATATATATATATATTTTTTTTTTTTTTTAAGGGTAAGAATACAGGACATTGCACTATATCTATATGAGAGAAATAATCTCATAGGAAAGTTCAGGGCAAACCAGTATACAAAGTGTACAAGTGATAGATCTGGTAAGGTTAGGGAAATCTAACTTTAGGATGTCATCATTTTGTCTTCAAAGCCACTCTTGGTCTTAGCCTTGCAGAGTTAAACGAAAGCGTTTTGAGTTGTTGTTGTTGTTTTTTTTTAAGGGTGGCGAGGGGAGGGGCGAGGGGAGGGGCGGGGGGGGGGGGAGGTGGCAGGATATTCTTATGATAAAAAGATAGGTGCACTGTGGCGTTCCGGGGACGAAGTGACCCATTCAAACCAGGAAGTCGGTCAGGCAATGGCCGGAGTAAGCGTTCGCTACGTGACACAAACAAGGACAAGACTCCACTACATGTACTACATATCATTCAGTGTATGTATTCCCCAGAAAATCGCAACAGAGCTGACAGGACAGGGGACGAGGCAGCGGAAAGCGTTGACTAATGACTGTTTGGTGATGCAGCAATCTAACATAACAAGCCTGCTAATCCTGCAGATGGAGAGATCATTAGTCTCATTCATACACTCCAATTCTTCATCACAACGAGCGAAATTAAACGTTTTAATGAAATGAGATAAACTGAATGTAAATAAATATAAGGACCTACTACCAGGTGGTCGAAGAAGTGCCAATCCTCCATTGCTACCAAACGGTCTTAATACTGTAACTAAATGTTTAAGGGTGCTTAATAAATAAATCCTATATTTCACCCTTACTTTTACCCTAAACCTAACCCTATTCATGATTCTAACCGCAACTCTAACCCAAAATCTAATTATAATTATAGCCCTCTTGACGCCACTTGGCCTGGTGTGGAACTTCTGCCTTGTTGAGTCTAGAATTTGATCAGCTGAAAAAAAAAAAAAAAAAAACATAATCGCAGTAGATCACTGAGTTTACCTTCACCACCTGGTTGCAATAGTCAGTGCCAAAGGCATGAAATGTCCGATCCTCAAGCATGTACAATTTAGAAAAAAAAATTAAGCTAATTTCTTGTTTTGTTTAATTGTTTGTTTGTTGTTGTTGTTGTTTTTTCTACTATCAAAAAATGTCCACTGCCTCTCATACGCCTGCCCACCTCTCCCTCCGTTTTGTCAATCTCCCACCTTCCTTATAAAAAGGACGATGGTACAAACAGCAGTTAAAACAATTACACGTAATAGCAATGAACAAGTACAGATTTCATAGAGGAGTAAAGAGCTTCCATTTTTCATTCTGATTTTGTGTACATCCTGCACATTGACAATTTGCTGTGCTAAAGCAGGAATTGAAACAGTATTTGAAAATCACTGCAGTTGGCCCCGCTCGCCTCCTGTTCTTAAGAAAAGATTGGAGAATTCCCGGAGAATACAGTCTGGTAGAGGAATTTACAATATACCACTAAGACCGATTGACTCTGGGAATTTCCCTCTGACCTTTTGTAATGGGACCTTATCATCACGATCATACGACAATAGTAGAACAAGAGCTTTCAGAAAAATCCGACGGGATTTTGGGCCGGAAGTACGTCAGGCGTTTTCCTACGTAATTAAACCATTAACGCTACTCACTACTATTATTATTTGGAGGGCATCTGAGTTCAATAGCTTTAAATTCATTACGTCTGTCACTCATAGTGAATAAGTTTTAGTCATAAATTTCCTACTCACCGTAACAGGCTCAAGCCAAGATGTGAGGCAAACTTACGGCCGAGACGAGGTCAAGGTTAAAAGTGGATGGGATTTCTCGGAATACTGGTGAACTCTTAGCAGACCACAAGAATTCGGGAAAAAGTCATAGCACGTCAGGCATTTTCCTACGTCACTAAATCATTAACAGTACTCATTGCTATTATTATTCCGAAGGAATCTAGGTTCACTAGCCTTTAAGATTATTACTTCTGTCACTCACAGCGAAGAGTTTTAATCATAAATTCCTACCCACCGTAACAGGGTCAAGCCAATAAGCGAGGCAAACTTATTGATGAACTTTACCGCTAAAGTCCTTTTTTGGCTACACTCAGTTCAGACCATTTTTTACTCAGCATTGTTGAATTCCAATAACAGTTTGAACCATTTGAAATAAAACGTTTGTGATGAAATAACTCCCCCCCCCCCCTTCCCTTTTTTTTCTCAAATGACAATTTTTAAAAAAAAAAATAAAAATAAATAATAGTAATAAATAAATACAAATGTTCTGACCATTATCTTATGACTGTGACGCTATACTTTATCTATACTATAAATCTGCAACAAAACCAACAATAGGCTTATGGACTCGAAAATTGCTGAATGGATCCCTGTGAAATATGGCACACAACATTGTTGCATATGGATCTGTGTTTCTATGTACATAAAGCCTAAAAAAGCTTATTATCTTTGACTTATTTTAAAAATGCGATAATAATTGAATAATGAACTCGCGAGGGTGCTTGATCCGAATTGTACGCTCGATAGCATGACGCGTTCAAAACACGTTTTCTTTGAGTAGTATTCACCTTAATCAACCACCCCCGCGGTGTAAACCCGCCATCGGTGGGATGTCTCACATGGAGTGCCATCCTCGACATTCCCGGAGAGACATCTCTTCTTTCTCTCCTTGCTCCTATCTTCTGTCCTGTTTTCTTTCCTCGTTTCTTCTTGACATGTAAACGTATCTTACCGTGTTTGACACAATATAGCCTTAATCGTGCTGTTGTGTCGTTAAATCCCAACGCAACACACCTTAATCAACCAAAATAGCAACATCGAGGTGCGCACTCTTTGCCATACACTTTAAGTCGCAGGGGTATATTTAAAAAATCTCCCACGGAGGCCGTGGGTTCTCCTCTAGTATCAAAACAAATACCTAGACTTCACTCGCAGCTGAAGTCCGCGTGGCTTTTACTACGTTCGAAAAAAAGTAACTTTGAAGCGCAAATCTCTTCGATGATTTTCTAGCTGTCCAAAAACAAATGATATGTGAAAGTGTACAACAAAGTATTATTATTTTGTTGTTGTTGTTGTTTGTCTTTTATACTTTTTGTGTCATGTAAGTGACCATGTTTACAAAACCAAGGCTAGTCTTGAGCTACCTACTTGGTTATTGTCCCTAAAATAAATAAATAGTATATAAAAATACACACACACACAAAGAAAAAAAAAAACGAGGGTCTAACATCAACAATCCCGTTTTCTCAAACGTTGAATCTAAACACTTCGTACAGTTTGCAGTTCAATTTTTCATTTGGATATTTCTGTTTTTTGTTGGGTTTGTTTGTTTGTTTGTTTGTTTGTTTGTTTGTTTGTAGCAAAGGCCAGCTAAGGCTGAAGCGGCATGCGATGCAAGACAAAAACGGAAAATAAGAACTCAAAAACGGATAAACAAAAGCGGGCTATGGCTGATCTTCAACAAATACAGAATGTTTAGCGGTGAACCTCTGCATGGCCATGTAGAGTACTGGCGCCGACCATATATTGAATGATAACAGAATAGATCTAATGCGATATGAAATGCCCTGTCGACAATACAGTTGTAATATCTCATCTTATCTGGACCTACACCCAAACCCACACAGGCGCAAACATAATGTGATCAAGAACGCTGTCTAAGCGTCCTGTTAATCTTCAATGCAACGCAGCTGATATTATAGCACGATACATTCACTGGACCTCTTTATTCCAATGCTGAGCCATGTGTTGTATATACAATGTATACATCCAATTCCTTGGTATAAATTCAATGTTTCAACCACTCACCCCCCTCCTCGGAAGAATGGACAAAGGAAAGAATTTTTTTAATGGGGAGGGGGAGGAAGGGGGTGTGTGATCTTTATTGCCATCAAGAAGGAGAGGGGGTGCATGGTTGAGAGATTAGAGGTCTGCCTCTCGATAAAAAAGTCAACAATTCGAATCCTACCGAATCTTTTTTTTTTTTAAGTGATTTGAAGACTCTTAGCTTTTTGGATAGAGAAGTCCGGCATCTAGTCATCTCGTCCTGATACCGGCAAAAATATTCAATGGTCGCGTGTCTACGTTACGCACTTTAAAGACTTCTTGGCAATTAAAAATCGGATGAAAAACCGGCGAAGACGCCACTGTCCGGGTACAATTTCTATCAAAAAATTTCCTCCGATCATCTCGGCTTTATATATCGGACCCGACATATAAGCTAAGATAGTTCTACTCTTTGGACTGAGCAGCTGTTTAATAAAAATCGCACATTTTTGCAACAACCACAACCTGGTCTCCCACAGTTAAGGGCCAGCTGGTAACATCTCCAACCGCACAGCTGGTCGATCAGCAGTCAAGCTCGGCCGGGCTCTCAGCTGCCAGACAGTGGGGAAAATCTTCAACTGATCCGCTTGACAAACTCTCAAAGAATCCACCACTTCATTATACATGTGCTGGACTTGTACAACAGATTTAATGATTGTTACATCAGGACACACACAAGTGATTAGCATTGAAACTTTAACTTTTCAACCTCGTCTAACGCAACAGTAAGATTTTGATGGCTATGCTTCAACCATCCTCACCAGTCCATCTACCACAATGAATCAACCTCCCCTAGCTTCAACAATGAAAACCTTGAAGTTAAATACACTCATGGCACACTCTGTATTCTCTCCCACGACACATCTTCAGTTTTTCTTTCTTCAACTTTTTCCTTTCTTTCTTTTTCTTTCTCTCTCTTCTTTCTTTCTTTTTCTTTCTTTCATTCTATCTATCATCCTTTCTTTCTTCTTTTTTTTCTTTTTTCCTTTTTCTTTTTTGTTTGTCTTTGTTTCTTCCTTTCTTTCTTCCTCTTTTCTTTCTATCTATGAATGGGTTGCAGATGAAAAGATTCAAAAAAAAAAAAAGTTCTTCAGATTAAAAAAAAAAACAAACAAAAAAACAAACAAACAAACAAAAAACGATCTGCAGATATCAAGCCAGCTAGTGTGTTCTGTGGCTAAGCGACAATAACATCATGTGAATCAGTATATATATATTAAGAAAAAAAAATAGGATACCTAGCTGTTCCCTATAAAAACCCGCAATATTAAGCGGTCTTCTCTGAGCTACAATCTTAACTTCATGGAACACAAATTCCATGAGTTATCTCTTGACCACATGACAAGGGACACTTATGAATACAACCCTAAAATTTTTGGCAAATATGAAAACGGCCCTCCAGTTACAATGACAAACGATCCACACTTCGGCATGTACCCTGGACAAATTGCAAAGTGCCATTATTGTTGTTATCAAATTTGCTTATACTAATAAACGGTGGAATCATAACAAGTAATACAATACAAAGAGATATCGGTATCTAAATAGGCTACATGCAGATTATCTAAATGTAAGCCACACACACGGCACCGTCAAATACCAAGACATTAAAACAAACAAATCAAAGCCACACACGAGTCAAAAGCAGTGGTCATATGTTTTGGTCTCTGCTCTATGGTGAATAACACGTCGTGGGGCGGGGGTTCGACTCACGGATCCTGCCACTGGGGGATGGACAGGATATGAAAATTGAAATCAGCATTTTTTTCAGTGACTTAATGATTCCTTGAGTAGGGATGCCCGACGTCTAGCCCTCTCAAATAAGAGTGAATTATTTCAGAGGTTCCGGTGTACGTTACGCAGGCTGAAGAATTCTTGGCAATTAAAAATTGGATGAAGTGTACGCAGAGACGCTGCTGTCCGGGCAAAAGTTCCAATTTCGAAATTTCTACCCCAAATTAATATTCTTCTCACCAAAAATGGGGCGGGCACTTATACCCCAGATAATCCTACTAGCTTAAGATTGAAAGGATTAAGAAAAGCAGAGGTTCAGATTTAAAGACTCCCAGTCAAATTCAGTGAGCGTAGTCAGGCCTAAGGCCTCCGATTCTCAAGTCCAGCTGTTCCCTCCTCAAAAACAAACCTTGAAAGCGTGCCATAAGCACCACTGCTTCGGAATTGAGACAATGGCGATTCGACCGTTGAAAGTCAATGCCTAAAAGTGAACTAACTCAATGCAGGATGATGTTCATTCTCACAGGAAAATATGCCAATTCTGTGCAATTTCCCGGAACAGTGGCAACGGGGCTTTAAGACCATTAGGTTTTCAAGGTCAAAATGATTTCCCTGACAGTACAGCATTACAGGACGTGATTGCTGCAATGCATGTAACAATATATATTTTGATGTACATTCAGGGCCGGAAAAAAAAAAAAAAAAAAAAAACAGATCACCTTACATGTCCGGTGTCATTTTGCACAGCTCCTCTTTGTATATACACAGAACTAACATATTTTGACAAAACACATTTTTCATCGCAATTTAATAATAAGCCCATACGGTGGAATATAATAAAGCGTCAACAGAAAAAAAAAACCTATAATAATAATAACAATGACAATATTGTTCTATAAAAAATGCCTTAAAATAAAGGACGACTGTTTATCAGCAACTAACCAAATACATCAAAAAGAAGCAAATAACAGTATAAAGAACTCGATATGGTAGAAAATGAAGAAGTTGGTATCACTAGCCAAATTTTCGAACCTAGATGGCTATTCCTCAGGGCAAACAACAATAATGTTAATAAACACTATCACATCACTTCATTCTCAACCAACTGCATTTTCTTCACTATGGGCTACACCAGAGATCACACAAAACCAAATCACGATTTCTGGAATCAGAGTTTTCACAGAGGAAGCCGCTTTGTTATAGCGCGTTAGCGATGGTGATCAGGCTACCCAACGAAGAATGCAATTTGTTACCTTGCACATGAGAAGTTCGACCCTAAGTCCTGCGTCAGTTTCTGTTCGTGCATCACAACACGACATGTATTTCCACTATGAAGTTGCAGTGCACGCGTGATTTATGACCTGTGGGACACTGCGCTACAGTTTTTGATCTTAGCGTCTATCTTATCTACATGTCACCCGAGATAGAGTTCTGGGTATCTGACAGCTCACCCCGCACATCGAACTGCCCGACACTTACTTGAGCGGACGAACAATCTGCGCTCCCGCGAACCTATAACTCCACCCTCGTCAGTACCCAATAGAGCTACCGGTCTCCGTGACCGTGGAGTTAGGCGTCTACTCCTCGGCGACTACGGGGAATGGGAACGATTCGAGGATTAGATCTGCGTTTTTCAAAACCTCAATGGTCCCCTGGCTTCTTGGGTAAGAAAGCCTGACGTCTAGCATTCTCTGATAACAGCGCATATACTTCCGAGGTCGCCTGTGGACGCTTACGCAGATAAAAATCGATGAAGAGTAGGCGGAGTGCGGCTGTTCGGGGGAAAAAAATTCCAAATTTCGACCCACAAAAATTCTCACCAAAAAGAGGCAGCCACTTAGAACCGAGATAATTCTACTTTCATAGAATTGAAAGGCGACATACAAAATAAGAACCGATAGAGATGTAACGAGCCAAGCGCTCTATGTATACAACTTACTGGATCACCATGATTATAGGCTAATGATTCTTGATTCTGTCTCTTGCACTACAATAGGCTATATGGCTAATTCTAGTGGATAAGGTTTTCTTATCCCGCTTGAGACAAAGAGAGTGAAGACGTGCACGACAGTAAAGTAAACAGATTCAAGTTTTGAGACAACTGTCGTTTTGTATTACCTCTACAATGTTTTGGTATGGATCCATCTAGACTTTGGATGTATTGTTATCTGTATCAGTGTATCTCAGGACGTTTTGTAGGACAGTGTAGGGCAGATTCCCTTGTAAATAAGGTAGAGAGCAAAACATAAAGAAATAAATCGACCTAGAACCACAAATGTGCCACTATACTCCTCAGTGATCTCAGGCGGGCCTGTGTTGGGAGGGAAAGGGGGGGGGGGGATCAGAACATGACACATACAATATGCTGAGTCCCAAGAATGACGTTAAATCATATCTGAATCATTTTGAGAAACACACACACACACACAAAGCGTGAACAGCTGATTATTCTTGTTCGGTCGAGGCCCACTCTCAAACTTAAAGTTTTTCTTAATTCTCGCCTTAATCAGTTGTAAAGATGACGTTACTATGAATACGTGGTCCTTTTTCTGCAGTTTCCACCGGTGAGCCCAGTTCTATTTTAAGCAACGTATGATTTAGCATTGTTCTTGCACGACCGTTTTCAACTGCCAAAGCCAAAAATGATAATCTGCCTTACGATTAAAAGACTGTTAGGATTAAAGGCTTCATACAATGCTAATTAAAGAGTGACTAGTTCCGTGTGTCAACTGTAACTTTTTCAACCTGCGTCCTCCTAATCCAAAAATACAATATATGGCAATATAAAGTCCGTTGGCTTTTCCTACAAATATCTGGGTCACCATATTCTTATACTGTAAATGTATTACACTGCATTTGAGTGCCTGTCCGTATGTTTGTGTATGAATAATAATTGCATAAATTTAGACCTACATGTACATACATAATGGATTTAACGAACATGTACAAGATGTCCCACAGAGTGCACTCATTCTTTGAATGGCTCGAAACGCACTGCTGTTGCTTGAAAAAAAAAAAAAAAGACAAATGATTAAATGCATAAATGAATAATGTACCAAATCTTGTACGTGTGATAATTATAATAATAATAACAATAATAATAAGATATTATAATATATAGCATTTGTATGGTGCTCAACCCCGTAGAGAACAAGTTCTGGCCGCTTTGCAAACAATGAATAAACAAGAATAAACGCAGTTAGCTACATAAACAGACACATGCGTACATATGCACCCACATTCACAAGCGTCATGGGCCTACACCGATGGTTTTCAAACTTTTCGGACTGCGGCCCATTTGGCCCTCAAATGACTTTTACATCGCCCCCCAATAAAGAAAATTCAGATTTTTTTTTAGTATTTGTAAAACACACGCCCCGAATTTTCAGTTTTACTATCTATTCCTAGCTAAGTTGATAGAAACGTAGTTCTGAATAGCATTATATTTTATTTTTTCAACATGCATGGGCCTATAATGTAATTAGCGGTTGATCCTTTGCCATTTAAACAACAGCAATGTGCGACAAACGAGCAGATTCTACGCCACGTATCCCTAATTCTAACAACATTGCCTCACCCTTTAGTGATTCTCCAGTCATGCACCGCCCGTTCCCCCTCTAATCTTTCCGCGCCCCCTTGGAAACTCTTAAGGGCGGTACCGCCCACTTTGGGACCCCTGTGCTCCACTACAGTTCTTCTTCATGTTCATAGTCCCCTACTCACTTTTATATTCCCATGGTCAAAAGATGTCCAGTGAGCTCGCCTCTAAATTTGTTTCCAAATTTATTAGGCTTTTCAATCATTAAGTACAAATTATCTCTGCGTAGACTTAAATTAAAATCTCTCTTTAATACTGAGGAAGGCTATTCCAGATCTTTGGACCAAAAAACACGAAAGATCTTTCACCTCTACAGTTTTATAGTTCATTTTTTTGGTAATCATAGTCTGGTTGTGTCAAGAGACAATCTCAAGTGGCGAGATGGCACATATCGTGTTATTAAATCAGTCAAGTATGGAGGAGCATTATTCTGAGCAATCTGGAAGTTTTCTTGTACATGTGTTTTCTTGCGATGTTCCATTCAAAATCGAGTTATAATAATCCAGTTTTGAAAATACAAACGACCTGATCAAACTGGCATCATTTATTGACTTAGAAACAACGCGAATGATTTATAGCGATACATGGAAAGACAGATTCCTGTGCAGCAGCACTGTGAGTTCATTTTTTGGAGACGCCCTGTATAAGTCTGCTTAAATTATTTCAATATGTGCATGTATCCGCCCTGAAGATGATAGCCATGCTCGAGCGATCACAATAATTAATACGGAAGGAAACAGTGGTTGGGATAGTATCGACAGACTTCGACCTCAGAGTGTGCCTTTTGTAGTGTTATAGAATATAATTTTACGACAATGTCCATTAATTCTTGTCATAGATCACTAACTGTTGCAATATCATCCCGAGCTCATTCAACCGAGTGATCCACTTTGATCTAGGAAAATGAGATAGAAATCTAATAGAGATGTAAATCGACGCTAAAGGTGATAACTGATTGGGTGGAGGTGAGTGTGATGTTGACATCACTCACACGTTCACTCATTTGTTGCCGAGACGTGCCAGTTTGTGACAGATGGTGCCACTAAGACAGAGGTTGCCTGCAGCTTCAGTGGTCCCACCACAAAAGCACGTAGCTAACAATTTCAGGTTGATAACGGACTTGTTCTGTGTGTCCACATTGACTGAGATTAGGCTATGAGGTCCCTGAGATCGGGTTGCAAATGAGGAGTGGAAATGCATCAAAAGCACGAAGTCATTTCCTTCATTTATGTTATGTACCCTGTCATTTATAAGAAGCTATCCTCGCGTTGGCTACTGTCCCAAACAAACAAACAAAAAATTTACAATAAAAGTAGGTCCAAAGTCTAGTACAGTTTCACCCATACACAATACAGGGGATGTAATGAGAAACTCCAGCTTTCTCAAAACTTAATCTGATCACTCGATCTCTTTTACATTTCAACCACTTCTGGCACAAGTGTACAATAGTACAACATATAATTTGCACTATAAGATAGTAAATTAATTTTAAAAAATGGATGAAAATAGGACAAAGCAGGAAAGGTGACTGGGCTGCATCTAAGAGTTCAATCTGGTTTGTACAGAAACTCTGCTGAATGCATAAAACCACGTTACTTTGCAAAATTGTGTGAATTTCTAAATGACGCAAATATACAACATGATGCGAACTAATAAAACCATGTAACTTTAACTCTGTCTCTGCCAAGAGATTAATGGGATAATGTCTGTGCTGCTCAACTTTCAAAGCCAAGGAGCCATTTTTTTTTCAGTCAGCTTGGTTATTTCCCGTATTTAAGGGGTAAAACGCAAGTGGTGTAAAGAAAGAAAAAAAAACTTTCATTTACTATTTGAAACAAAAACAAAAAGATGAGAAGGAAACATCTCTATCAAATGGTGAATTATTCAGAATTTTGCATTATTTGTGTAATCTGATCAATCATCTCTTGTACCTGGCAAAGACTGATATTTGAACATGTGAAGCAAAAAAACATAATGTGGAAAAAATATGATAATGATTAAAAAGCATACTGAGCAACAGTGAATTTTTCTGAATTTTATATCAATAATCATGTTTCAAATGGCAAGACCAAAAGTGACGTTTTCCATCTAACTTACATTGTTTGTATTACTTATGATATTTCACGTAACTGGCACTGAAAAGTAATTTAACTAACTGCTAACATGACTCATTCATTATCAATGAATCAAATCCCTCTGGCATTCGCTCAACTCTAACAGTACTGGTTTCACTATTCACATCTACAATCCTGTACAGTTTATTCAATCTCATGTAGTCTCACGTCACAATTAGCTTAAACTAATGCCATCTACATCAAGGTATAGAAACATGGATGAAAAGCTAATCCTGATCTAGCCTTTTCAATTTATTTTTTTTCTATCTGACGCATCATTTCTCCTCACTTTATCTCATGGCTTGACAATGACAAAGAATTGATAATTTAGATTGTCATTATGCCATGAACAGTAGATGACAGATGGAGAGAACTAGAGATCCTAGGCTACTGTCTCCTCTATGGCAACCCCATCTGCCGAAAGAACCACCTCCAGGAACTTGAAAGGCGAAGAGAATGTAAAGTAATAGCAATCCCTACAAAATTTGCCATGGGAAGATGATGATGATGATATTTCCTGTTCACTATCAACAAAAGCAAATTTTACAACTTTCAGCCAATCAAATATTCACAGTGTAATAAGTTTGTAAAGTTACCATACAGCAGCTGAAGGCAATGAGTTCTCTGTAACAATAGCTCTTCATTTTTGAGAAATTTTTAAGACAGAAGCTGAATTATCTTTTACAGTTTTAAATGTACGACTCAAGACACATCATTTGAAGTTGTTTTTTTTTCTGTTCTATAATGAAGGTATTGATAAAACTACTACATTACTATTACTAGTTCTTTAATCTGAGGACATCATATTCATCTGCACTATCAAAGAGATCTGATCACAAAACAATAAAACAAAGTAGATTCAGCAAGCCAGACACGGAGAGCACTGAACAAGACATTTCCTGAGCACACTAATCTCTAACATTCTCAACAATCAAAATATCTATCTATTTTAAAAAGTCAGACCAGCATTTCCACAAACTAAGACCACAAGTTGCCAATGAAGTATTTCAAGAAAAGTCACATGACCAAGGATTTTCGCTCACAAGCTGATGCTCTATGCATGGCAGACAAATCTTGACAAATGATAATCTTTCACACATGTCACACCGTATAAACAAAGCAACATGTGAGTGATGTTTCCTCAGTCATGTGACCAACCTTAAAATACCTCATTGTCAATAAATGTCATCCAAGGAGATGAAAAAGGTCTAATGTCACTGAGACATTCATCAGGAAAATAGTGACCATGGAGTCACATAATGTCTCGACACCAATGAAACATAGCCAGATGTAAAGACTTAAATGTAAAGATCCTCACTAACATATAGAACAGCCATCTCTCTTGCCACAGACACCAACAATTCTATGCATGAAAAATTAGATATCCAATTCATTTTACCTGGATGCATGACATGTAAATAATGTCATACATGTTACTAATGAAACCAGTGGCTACACTTTCTCTGTAGCAAATGTTTTAAGAACTGTTTACATTTCATTGCTAATTCCAAATTCTAACCCTCACATTAACTTAACAATAATTATATATTAACTAAATTTCTATGTCTAACCTAATATCTAGCTATCTTTTCAAGAGCACTATAACAATTCTAAGAATAAGTTCTTAATTATTAAATCTAAAAACTCCAGTCTGGCTAAATTTCAAATTCTAACTTCATCATACAAGTTGGGTGTTGCCATTATAGGCTACATTTTACACTATAGTCCCCACAGGAATGTCTGAACCATTTTTTTTTTCTTCAATATCTGATGTCCAATTTCTGTCAAATGTTTGTTTATAAATACATATCTGGAAAGTCTACCTTAAACCAAAAATAGTTTAAACCTTATCCAACAAGATAATATTTCTTCCACTCATAAAACCATACTTCTGAAAGTGAAACAGATTTTGGATGAAAATTGCAATCAAGCAAATCACATCTATTCCCTTTCACTACCCTATTTGGACCATTGAGGCCAATATGTGGCCATCTAACCATGATTTTAACCATTGTATGACTAACAACAAATTGTAGGTCTACACTTAGACTTGAAAAAAATGGAAAAATGAACTTTATATAACTATTTATTTACCCTTTTTGACAAAATAATGTTAGGGATTTGCCCACTTGGGCCAATGAGGCTAGGATTTATTTACCCAACTGGGCCAAAAAGGTGAGGGCTTATTTACCCGATTGGGCCAATAAGGCAGCCAACCTGAATACTAAGCAGAAACCCTGTCAAAATTATTGTTTTTAATATAATACATAAAATCTATTTTTCTGAGACATCATGATTGTGTATTGCAGAATGGATCTGTGCTGAAAATGAGCTTTTACAGTAACTGATGATCATGGGCTTTAAATCATCATTCAAGGCAGAGGGTTTTGGTTTTCTATGTCGGGGGGGGGGGGGGGGGGGGGGGGGGAGGGGGGAGGAAAAGGAAAAG
>JBCEWB010414770.1:2493-18277 GCA_039654565.1 Peronia peronii | reverse complement strand
CTCTCTCCCAGCAAGATTAAGATTATCCAAAGCCTCGACAATGGTAGTGGTGGAAGACGTAGTAGTGATGGCAGAGGTGAAGGTGGTAGTGCTGTTTTCTGTAGCTGCCGCCTCTTTCACTTCTACTTGCAACCCTCCCCCTCTCTTTCTCTCACTTCCACATATATATGCAAAATAGTGTAATACTCATTCCAAGCCTTGGTGTGGTGAAGAAGGTTATTCAGCAGCTGCTGTCCTTTTCCTTTTCTCCTCCTCCCCCTACTCTCTCTCTCCCTCTGACTTTCCCCAGCAAATGATATCTAAGTAGTGATGGTGGTAGTGATGTTGTGGTAGTGACACTAGTACAGGTGAGGGTTGTAGTGACGGCTGGAATGGTCCCCGCTGCCAGATCTGAGAGGTTAGGATGTCGCTGGGTGATGCAAGAAGACCAAGTCTTGGTTTGTGTGCGAGATAGGCCAGTCACCGACCGACCGACCCCCCACGAGTCACTGATGGACAGGGACACCCACGCACTCTTCCTGCTTGCTTGCAGGCAGACAGAGAACCCGGGCACCCAGGCCTAGCTCCACTGCTGGCGTCATCATAGCTAGAGCTAGCCGGGTCTCGACCGAGTCTCTCACGCACAGCAAAATTAAAGGAATGCTTGTGTAGCCTCTATATTCCCTAGTCTCACACAAAATGGACGAGAAAAGAAAAACAGGCGGATAATATACCTAGTAAGAAACCTATAAGACAAAGTTAACGGAAAGGTAAGGGAGGGCTTATTGCTTACAAGACAAAAACAATCAATGCAGATGGAATAGGCTGAGAGGGTGGAGAAAGTGGCACAATAGTTTGAAAAAAAAAAATGAGAAGGGGGAGAAAGGCGGCGGGGTGGGAGCAAAGTAAAATCGTGCAAAAGACACAAGTAAAAATGTAAAAAAGGAAGGGGGGGGGGGGAAGTGTGCTACATAATGTGTAGTTAAGAAGACAGATATGTGGGTGGAAAGGGAAAGGAGATAGGGTAGAGCTTCCTGCTAAACATCAGCCATTTATTCTTTTGTTTCATTGGAACTTAACTGAGGTATGAGCTTGGATGTTAATTTTTATTTGTTTTTTTTTTTTAATGGTCCATCACTCTTCAAAAACGGCACTATTTACAGAGTGAAATGGGAAAGGGGAGAGCTTAACCCAAACATTTTACTCTTTTTCGATTTTGCTTATTTGTTTGTTTGTTTGCTTTTAACCAAATTGATTTGCTAGCCTGGGTGTGAAAATCGGTCACCGCTCTTCAACACTCAACAACAAAGGCATTATTTACACAGAGTGGAAAGGGAAGGGAAGAAGGGAGATCGATCTGCCTGCTAAATCCCAGCAATTTACTCTTTCGTTTTTGTTTACCTGTCTGTTTGTTTGTTTGCTTGCTTGCTCAGGATCTGAGGTGGGCGATAGGATGTTAATTAAAAAAAAATTTTAAAATCGGTCATCACTCTTCAATATCGAACTACATAAGCATTATTAATCGTTGAAAGAAAGAGACTGCGCGGGGGCGGGGGGGGGGGGGGGGTTGTTCGATTTTTCTGACAATCCCAAACATTTTTTCCTTTTTTGTTGTTTGTTGTTGTTTTCTTGATTTGTTGGTATTTGTCTGTTTTCAACCAAACTGAGAAGTGAGCCCGGATGCTAAAAATCGGTCATCATTCTTCAACAAAGTAGACATAATAAGTGGGGTGGAGGTGAAACGCACAGTCCACTATGAGTATAATTCTGTCTCTGTGCTATATGAAAGATTCTTGTGATGCATGTATCCATGTTCAAGCTGCATCGTGTTAAGAAAAACTAAGGCTAGGGGGGGGGGGGGGGGGGAGGGAGGGGGACTCAATTGCTTTTTATTTAAGGTAAACAGTTTTTTCTTATTAATTTCTGGCTGTGCAAATAAGACGGACATAGATGCAATATTATAGACACACTGAAACACGCACGTTGTATATCAACGGCTAATTCAGTGCCAAGCACATAACAGTTGAAACGCTGTAATTTGAGGGAGGGTTCATCTCTGCCGCCTTATTTGGTTTCTCTTATCCTTGTGGGCAAAGATAGCGCGTATGACAAGGTTCACCTACTTTTCAAACAGCCACAACTGAAGACACTTTGCGGGGGTGGATGAAAAAGCGAGAGTGACTGAGTGTGTGTGTGTGTGAGAGAGAGAGTGAGAGAGAGAGAGAGAGAGAAACAGCGCCTCTCACACTATGTGCGTTTAACAGTATTCAATACAGTCTTGGTGTATTGATTTGTTATTACTAGTGCATGGGCGCTTGGGGGGGGGGGGGGATAAGAAAAGGGGAAAAGGGGAGAACAACGAAGGATGAGTGCATGGCGCAGGCCCTCTATCAGCTAAGAGCAAGAGGAACTAGTACTAATGGTTTTGTTACGCTTTTCAACCTCCTGTCGTGGTGGTTATCTCAGCTGTACAAAAACGCACAAAAATGGAAGTTTGCGAGCTCAATATGCTCTTTGAACTAGTACTATTAGTCCCACATATTAACAGCATAAGAACGAGCTCGCGTCCTCTATGCCATTCTGGAGACGATCTGCCAAAAGCAGGAATCCTTGTTTTTTAAAATTATATTTAGAAAAAAACCATGACGTTCTTAGACTCACTGAAATGATAAATTAGATAGGAGGCAGTAGCAGTTTTTCAACACATGGACAGGATACAAGACCCAAAGAGCTATTTTTTCAACTAGCTGAATTACTTCCCTTCGCCAAGTACAAAATGTGTAAGACAAGCGTATCGTATGCTTTCAGGCTTTTCCATCTTTTTAATGTTAAGATTATCTCAGCTTTTATAGGACAAACATCGTAAAGATGGAAAACATCACGTTCAAACTCCTGTTATTTGACATAAGCAATGCAAAAATTATTAAATAACGATGAAAAAAAATTATATACATGTATGAAGTGATTTTTTTTCTTCAGAATTTTCTGTGACTAGTATTTTATGCAACAAGAGTAAAAGAGCCTTTTTCCCCTTTTGTTATACCTCTTGCACCTAGCAAAAGGAACTAATTTGGCTTGCGGTCAACACTGTTCATTAGCCTAATTCAAACACTGGACTAGCCGGAAGTCGACACACAATCTTGTAATGAATACATACATACATGCCCTCTCCGCATCCTTCCAACTCTGGCTCGGAAATTCCAACTATCTATCAATGAACGATAAGCGGATAAACGCATTTCCCTGTGTAAGAGGCTCGGCTAATCTAGGGCAATATCTAGAGTCGTTCTATTTATGTCCTCTATTTCGTAACGCGTTCACAGTTGGTGGTATCTGTCTGCGTGTGTGTTAATGTGTGAGTAAGTGTGTTTGCCAGTATATGATGTGAGTGAGCAGTTGCTTGAAGGACGTTTTGCATTGGGGCTAGAGCCGACTTTCGGCTAACAGCCTCTGATAACCCTTTCACTGCTGAGCCTGTAACCAGTGGAACTTAGAGAATCTAAACAAATTTTTGGAATCTAAATACAGCAAGGTCTACTCAGCGGCAAATTAGGTCATAATGACAGTTCTATTCTTCGACAAGCCAGGACAAACAATGGGTCGACAGTGATTTCGAAATAGAAGAGACAGTGTATTACGTATGTCGGAGACTTGGCAGTTATAGGGTTAAAGTGCAAGATAATAATGTATCATATCATTACTGTCATACGATCATAACGTGCAGGATCACACCTGTCAAAAGGCAACTGATGTCTAATAGCATCTCTGGATTTATTATGAGAGCTATTAAGAGAAGCAAAATACGAACAGAATTATGTGATTAAACAGGAAACATTCCTGAGCATCAGAAAAGGTCATTAAAAAAAAAAAAAGTACAACATTTCAAGAATAGTGTATTTAATAGAGGACATTACTTGGTATGAAATGCTGTCAGATAATGTTATTATATAGTTAGCATATATAGATCTATAGATTGAACCAAAAAAAAAAAAAAAGAATAAAAAAAAAAAAAAAACTATGTATCCAATGAAACCCCAACGGCTTGGCTTGTACTATAGTTTTTTTTTCTTTCTTCCTCCCCCCCCCCCTCCCCCTTTTTTTTTTCAATATCTCAAAAGTGCCTAATATTTACGCTACTACTGTGGTGGAGCAGTAACACTGAATGGGCTATGTGTGCGTGAATGTGTCTGCACCTGTGTGTGTATGCGTGAGATCCTGGGTTGGGACGTACACATGCACCGCTTGGAAACGATCTCGCCAGTGATAAATGTGGTACGGTTATCTAGGGCGGAAACGGAGTTCAGACCGATCCGTTGGCTTATCAGACATGAGCAATCGAAGGCACTGGAAATTTCCAACGCGGCCGTATAGGAAACTGTGTCAAATTTTTTTTAAAAATACAAGCAATAACAGACACATGATATAGAACAGAAAAAAAATGGGACAAAAATAAGGAAAACAAAAGCAAAAACGAAAATGGCAATCCAACTCTTGTTTTCTTGACTCACAAAGTGTCAGAGCAAGTTATTTATTTACAGTGACCATAGGGATGTCTTCCTAACAGTTTGAGCCATTCTCTTCCTGTTTCCGGTCATTAAAGGACACTGTAAAGTTGACCGGCTTCCTGTTTCCGGTCACTAACGGGCTGCTGCTGCCATCACTGACACGCTGCTATCTGAAAGATGCGTGTGTACGATACACACGTTTGCACTGAATGCATAGATTTTCCGATTCCCTTGACATTTGCGTTCGTTCTCTCTTTGTCTTTCGTTACTGACTCCCTACCTGCCCCCTACCTACCTTCTACCTCAATAGTTAAATAAGTATCTACCTAACTAATAATCGCTGAAAGCGTTGAAAGAAACTGTCAGCGAGTCAGGATTTCTATGACGACAGTAAATTCAATATTCATGTAAAAGGAATGATCGTTTTTGCTTTAAAATGGTATAATACGGCGACCATTGGAAAAGAATTCTACAGCACTGTGTGATAAGGGAATTTTTAACCAGTTTGGCTCTCGACATTTGTCGGGCTAAAGTGACTGACTGACTGCATGATCGACTGGGTCTGTCTATCTATTTATCTTGCCAGAACTCGCATGTTATATCTGCAACCAGTGACTCCCAACGGAGTCTGGCCCTAATGGTTCTATATCAAGATGCCACCCAACGCCGATCATTTAGCCGCTTTCTTTACCTCTTTCGTTTTTCGTGGGTTATGATGACGTGCAATACTGATTCTCGCGCAGAAACATATATTAATTTGAACAGTAAAATTGTGAAACAATGCATCGTCAAAACAAAGTAGGTGTCACACATTACATGAATAATAAAAATAACAGCATTTATACAGCACTTATGCCCGTTCAATGCAGGCTCCAAGCCCTTTACAAACCATTATATAACACGATTTCAGTTAAAAAGAGAGCTCCATATAAGCCGTGGAGTGAAAGATGCATCGCATTCAAAGCGCGCATTGCATTCCACTGACAAGTGAGATCTACAGTACTCGGACTAACAGATTAGTAATTGTGAACATATACCGCACCTATTACTATTACATACACGTTCATGCTGAGTAGGCTAGGCACATAATTTGGAGTTTAATTGTGCGACCAAAATGGTGAGCTAGCAACAACACCTGCTCACAATCCAGGCCCAGAGTCAAAAGTAGGTCATCAGTCGCATTAGTCATACATCTGTCATTAACTCTTCAAACGTCAGAAGAAAACACTGTGGATTGTTCTGGGTTTTATGGTTAAAAACTACTGATGTTGTAAAGAAAAAACAGTTCTGGCCTAAAGACAATATGGAATCAGCACTTCATAATAAACTTTCATGGCATATACTCTTCCCTTCGTAATAATTATTTATTTATTTATTTATTTATTTATCTATTTATTTATTTATTTATTTATTTATCTTCCAAATGACAAGGGGAAAAAGGGGGATTTTTTCCCCTTCACACTGCTTGTCCAACATCTCTTGTGTCTGGAGATATGGATGGTCAAAAACAATCCCCATACCAAAATAAGTATGATAAAAGTATGACACGTCTACGGTTAAACATCCGGTCCGTGGACACCAATGGTGTGATTCAATTGGAATGCGGGGGAGCCAAGCTTGGTTTTGCATTCATTTCCAACATTAATGTAGATCTTTGTTCACTATGAACCGTATATGCCTATCCCTACAGTATTATGTATTCACATCAACAGGAGCTAAAGCGAGCGGAGCAGGGTATTTCCGTTGATTACTCAAACGCTCTTTCCGATAACAAAGACAAATAATTATCATGATCATTCACCGCATAGATTTTGCGTTGTGGGGTGGCGCGTGATGGCCGGTGCGGCGACGCTGCTATAATTATGGGCAGGTCGTGTCTCATGCTTAGCACGAAACATTTTTCCATCAGGTCGTACTTATCTAACAGCAGCAGCAGCAACAATAACAACAACAACAACAAAAACTTCTCTCTTTTCCATACAGATGCTCGCAAAGCGGACGTCAGTGTTTAACTTTCTGGAATCTTCAATTTATCCGCAAGATTTGTTGAAAGCCTAGTTTAAAAAAAACAAAAACACTAAAAATTTAAAAATGAGAAAGTGGGGCCTTAATCAGTGTAACTAATTTCCAGCAAGCATGCATTGCTCAAACAGCGCCTATTTCTTTTCAGATGGACATGTCCAGGTTTTTATGCAAACACTATGCGAATCAGCTCACATTCGTGAGCAGACAGTGAGGGGGATTTTCGAACCAAAGAAGATCTATTAACAATCATTATCCACACAAACAGGCAGCTGGATAGGACATTCCCCTTTCCGAGCATTCAAACAAAACCACAACAAACAGACAGGTGAGGGAATAAACTGAAGAACAAACAAACAAAAATTCAGGAACTTTACGTCAAACGATTTTCTATAAAGAGAGAGAGAGAGAGAGAAAAAAAGAGGGTTGCGCTTGAAATGAACCACCGTCGGTAATTAGCTTTATCTGCACAGCTGGGAAAAACAGAATGAGTAGGAGGTACGCTATTAGCAATTCAGTTGCAGTTTTTTATTAAGACCTTTCTGTCCCCCAGGGGGCTATTTCAGCCGATTAGGAAATTTCACTGGATCTTTTCAAATTTTGTCCTTTGATCACAACAACAAGAAGTGGGTGCCCCGAAACTGCGTTTTATGAAACAAAGAACATGTCTACAGGAAGGTGTTATCGAGTGTATTGCGTTAATTAAGGAAACAGAAGTTTTTTTTTTTTTTCGTTTCTGTTTGAGTATGGTCTTTTGTTTGAATTCTTATATGTGCGATTGTAATGCTGTGGTACGATAAATGGGGACTGTTTTTGATCAACTCTATTATTTCCCTTTGCCAGACACAAAGGATGTTGAACAGGCAGTGTAGTGCAGAGAGAGAGAGAGAGAGAGAGAGAGAGAGAGGGGGGGGGTCATTTGAAAGATTGGTCTCAAAAACTTTGATAAAATTATTACGATAAGAAGAAAACACCTTCCTCACACCATGAACTTTTCAAAATTTTTCATGACGTATGTTTCGAGCAAAGAGCATACATGTGACGTTTCAGCTCTTTATTATGCTCGGCCAACATATTTTTTTTTTTTTTTTGAGCAAAGGAAAGTAATAGGGCCGGTCAAAAACAATATCCTATTAGTTTTTAGTGACTGATCTACATCTATGCTTTTGCTACTAAAATAAAGTTAAAGCTACCAAATGAAGGGTCTATGTAAGCCGAGCTAGCTGTGCTAAAAACTGCCTGTGTAGATCTAGTTAGCACCATCACCCACCTGTTGCTGACTACGTCTCCTGTCCTTGTGCGTGAGTTTGTCCCTCATGCAGTGAGTGAAGTGTGTATCCTGGTTCACACAGAGGACAGGGCATTCCTCTCGCACCGCTTCGAAGCCACCTGTGAATCATACAATATTTAAGTACTCTTTAGTTACTGCGAACAAAAAGAAAAAGAGGTCGACTATATAACTGTTATACTGTGTGATCATTTCCACAATACTTTTTTTCCCCCAGTGACTGTGAAACAGGTTTTGAATACAATCGCACACAGTCGGTAGTGGATATATGAGGAACTATGTGGACAGACAGACAGACAGACAGATAAATAGATAGATAGACAGATTGATAGCTGAAGAACAGACAGGCGGATAGACAGCATAAAGACAGACTGAGAGCAGACATACAAGAGCATGGGATACGCCAATAGACAGAAAAAATAAAATAAAATAAAATAAAACACATTTTAAAAAAATTACCGAAGACAACCTGCATTTAGACATGAACACCTTCAATATCAATTATTTCCGCTGCCGCAATTATGGCACTGTAATATTTAATTTCAAAAGCTTGTGGGAGTTAAAATTAGCAGAGCCGAAGTGTCGGCCGCACAACAATTTTTTTTTTTTAAATATGGCTTTCAGCTGAGTGTGTTGACGATAGCCACAGGAGAAATACTCAATTTTACGGACGCAAGTACTGTGAGCTTCTCTGTTATTGTTGGCTTTGTTAATTTAGCCGCCCCAGGGAGTAGCGAATGACGCACCACAATAATATTATAGTAAGGAAAAAATATCAGGACATCACACTGTATTTCTAACCCCATAATATAATAATAAAAATAACTCTTTAGTTCTTTCTTCTTATTATTATTTTATTTTATAATAGCAGCAAACGAAGCCCGAATATCAAGGGGAGGGGGGGGGAGGGGGGGGGGGGGAGGCAGAATGGCTCAATTAATTTTTCCTATATTAGCTGAAAACAATAGGACTTCGTCGATCCTGACCTTGAAAACCTGGGCGCCAAAAACAGCAGCCGGTGTAAATAATACGCATAAAATAAAAATAAACGAGATCTTACGTTTCGCTATGAGACTGATGGTGCTCTCGGGAATGAGTGACTGCTAAAATTATTTTAAATAAAGGATCGATTGAAGAGGTAACTAAATTCCCGCTCCATCGCTAGACCGTCGTATGAACGTTGTGTAAAAGGACATCTGTCCGCTGTCGATCGAGAGCTGCACAGTCAGCTTGATCGCGATATCCCCGACATGATTACTTAATATTGCCCAATCATGATTTTATGAATGTAAAGTCTAACAATAAATAAACGGATCAAATATACCATCAAAGATAGTTCAATTCGATTAAAGTTAAATCATTTCTTCCATGCTTGTTTTAAAATACTTTTTACAGGCAATGTTGTAATTTTCGCAATTTACTGCACACTTTTTCCACTGCAATGGTATGTCAGGTTTTGCAATAATACACCTCGCCCATCCCCCGTTTTCTTAACTCCTAGTATTTCTCGTTCTCATTCTCCACTTTGCGACTTCATACACTGAGAAAGACCATAACTCCCGATATAAAACGCAATTTCCCCCAAATACCTGTAATTTTTGGCGAAGTGGTAATTTCGAAAAAAAAAAAAAAAAACAAGACTGGGAAGAAAGAAAGGATTTCCGTCATACGGACTGCACTGTTTTAATCGTAATTCATTCCATCGGCTCGTGTAAACTGATTACAGAAAACGAACGCCGACTTCTACACCAGGCCGGAAGTCTGCACGAGATTCAATCAACGGAAAGCTTTCACAGCTTATAACAGCTTCCGGATTAAAGGACCTCCCAGCCCTAGCCTGGCCAAGTTATGGCCAGAAAGATTAGGGCACTATGCCCTGAGCAAAGTCGGATGTATTAATAAAAATACACCGTTGATAGTAACGCTGGGGTTATAAATCATGCGGCCCAGATCTCCGCTTCCTGTCCTGAGAAGGCGCGAGGGCGGGAATGAAGGAGGACACGCACGCGTCTTTCTGAAGGTCGGGGCCAGGTCGAGCCCTCAATCTCTGCATCCGGAGAGAATTTCACTCAGATTTTAACATTGGACTGACAAGACTGCATGCAACGCCAAGACTTCCACGTGAAAGAAGTCCAAGTTCATAGATCTGGGGACCCAGTACTCCCAACTTGTGTTTGGCAGACACTAAATTTCACAGATTTTTTTACTGTCACTAGTCGCTACAAGTCACTCATCTTAACGGATTGGCCGGTTTTAATTGAAGCTAAGTATTGGAGGGGGTGGGGGGGGGGGGGGGGCTAAAGTGGCTTTAACGGCACGGTTCCGGTACAAGATAGATAGGATAAAAGCCGCTTCCTGGTGATTGCCGAGCAAATTGCATTAGCTGTTATTAAATTCGAGATTTGACTGAATTGAAATTGCTCCTCTCTTATGCGTCGCCGGTAAATGATTGCTGGGCTCTCTGGGGAATCCTTCCCTTTCCTAACAGGACAGTGGGGTCGACGTTTTCTGGTGGTCGATTGTCCTCAACCCTTGAAATGTCAAGAAGCCGAACAAGCTGCTCCAACATTGGGCAGATCTTCGTTTTTTTTTTTTGTTTTTTTTTTAAAATTTATGTGTGTATTTATTTATTTTACTAATAAGGCATATAGGTCTGAATAGTTTTTCGTGAATGTGTGTGTGTAAGGGGGGGAGGGGGGCTATCTTAAATCACATTACTGCCTGAAAGGTCGTGTTTGTTTGTACTAATCTTGTATTATATATATATATATTTCATTTTCACTGTCACTTATCAACCTCAATTTTTCTTTTTCTTTTTTAAATAAACTACGTAGCTTTCATCTTACTATTACTATAAGCCTCAACTCCAGCAGCAACTACTGACACCGCCAGTGTTAACATACTGTCAGTCTAGAAACAAGTATCGCCATGCTGCAATCATGTCACGAGAGCAGCTAGCTTTGCAGCTCATAAAATCATCTTTTACGTTTATTGACTACCTATCTTATCTGGACTGTTCATTTTGTTTCCGCCTGTTCTTCAACAAAGGGTTCGATGTATCTTAAATTGAGTCTTGCATTTCTACATGAGGATCAGCCCCGATTTTGCTGTCCCTGTCAGTGTAAAACTTTTGAACCTTTCCTTGTTTATTTAACTTTTCACGATCGCGCCTTTAAAATAAACTAGCAAAATCTGCCGGACGTTCATTTACAAACCACCTGGACTGAAAACGAATTTATGACAAATCCCTTCTTGTCGTGCCGTTTTATGAATTTTTGTTCATGGACGTCGAAAGGAATCCGCCGCATACGCTTCAACAGACATGCCCCCCTTCCCCCTTTCCCTGCCCCTTTTTGTTCTTTCTTTCTTTCTTTTTTTACGCGTCTTTACTTTTTTTTCTTTTCACCGTTGTTCGGCACACTAACGACGTGCACCGGATGTCTGCCTGAATTTTGGACGCTAAACTTGCTGTTTTGCTTTCATGCCCCCCCCCCCCTCCCTCCCTTTTCCAACCTTCGAATCCCCAAACTGTTTCCGCCCTTCTTGACCCGACGCTACCGTTAGCAACAGGTTCATCGCAGTCCTTTGCACAGCTAGCACAGTTAACAGCTCTTCAATACGCCAGGCGACCGGAAGTCGTTACATTCCAACCTACTTCAGGCTCACCGCCCGGTCCCGCCACGCACGCCCTTAACTCCCTAGCAAAGCCAGGAAACTGTTCACCCCCCCCCCCCCTTTTTTTTTTTTAAACCTAGAAGCGTCAAGGGGCCGACGTGGTCAAAGACCCATTGTATTTCACAAAACTTTTTAAAACTGCCTTTTCAGTAGTGAGGTCTAGTCGGAAAAACCCTCTTGCAACTTCATATTATTATGAATCCTAATACTTCAGCTGTTTCTACTGACATCTTTTGAATTAAAACCTGGTAGATAAAAATCTGTGACCCAAATGCAAACAGGACCGCGGCAGGCAGAGCAATGTCGTATCCATAGATAGCCAGAGCTAGCGGTGGGAATCTCAATACTGATAGCAACATGGCCTGTACATAGACCAGGCAAACCAAGCTAGGCCCGCAACAGAAAGTTTATTTTAAAAAAAAACTTTCAAAATAGAAAAATAAGATAAGATCCAGGAAGTGGGAAAAAGAAAAAGAAGAACCAGCTAACTAGTCAATGTTAAAAAGCTGTAAATAGTTGTCTCTCCCCCTCCCCAAAAAGGGGAGCAAACGTTTGTCTGGCGATAAAAGCCAGCGCGAATCCGGTATCTTTACGACCATTCCTGCTGTTCGTCCTGGGTTCACTAACTAGAACAAGGCAAGGCAAATCTGCCATACATGGAGATAGAGGTGGCTCGGGTTATGCGACAGCATTTGGCAACAGAAAACAACCATAAAAATTTGAACTTTGTACCGTCCGGCACTCGTATGTTAAAACTAGTCTTCCGCACTAATAAACAAGCGTTAGAACATAGCAGAACAGTGCTTCTACTCTACGATAAGAGCACAAAGTCAGACTTTTTGGGAAAACGCCAACCGTCTCATAGCATTCTGGAGCACGACAATTATGCAGACAATGTCACTAAAAGAAATGCGCAATTAGAGTTACATGTATCTATTAATTCAGGCGAATAATGAACTTAGAATTCATCAAAATCAACATTAAAGACATGTTTTAAACAGTTTTTCCCCTCGCCAATGTCTCAAAAGTGCTGAAAATGTCATTATTATTATATTATGCCATTATCAAAGCCAGGGACGGCAGAACAGTTATGCCTTGTGCATGGCTCCTCGTCCGGCCCGGCCTTGCTCCACATCACGTATCGATGTGAGATGAATGCGCAGCCACTAAGCTGGAGGGTCTAACGCGGGCCATTATCCCTTCTCATCTAATCTGAGGGGATTACCGCGGAGCAGATATCATACTGTGAAGGTAGGGTCGCTCACTTCCTTTCCCATTAGCGGTTTCCGCAGGCTCCAGATTAACCCTAGCTGTGTCAAAAGAGGCAGATATACTCAAAGACTACTATACTGGCCCATGCCTATTCAGCAGAGTTACAGAAAGATGGCCAACTCTGGTGGTGTTTTTGTGAAGCTCCTATCCTCGACAGAGGCAATGAAGACAGATAACATTCCAAATAACACATAATGTAATTACAGTAACGAGATATTCGTTGTGTTCACTACTATATTGCCACTAAGCATTAACTTTCTTTTTTTTTTTCAACATGTATATCCAGGATAGAAACACTAGCACTGAAACGCGAGCTATTTCTTTTCTGACATTTTTTTTTTGGGGTGGGGGTTAATTACAGGAAAGGGAAAGGAGGTTGAAGGGAAGACGAGCGTTGTGTTAAGGCTTGGCTTGCACAGGATGAGGCACAGCCACAACACCTATCACTACCGGTCAAAGAGCTCCTTGCTATCGGTACAGACAAATTAATGGAGTTGAGCAAGGCAAATGGTGTGTGAGTGGGCGGAAGGAAAGAAGACACCACCAGCCCGTCCATTCTCCGTCTCAGGTGAAAAGCTTAACAGACACGGAGCGAAGAACCTTCCCTGGAAATACCATACATATTACAATTTTCGCAGAGCTCTTTGCCACTGGCAATAAAAACTAGGTTAGGAACGTCGTCTTTGTTACGACTGCACGAAACGATCAATTTTTTTAAATGACAAAAGCAGCGATCTTTTGTTCAAATTTCACATTTGTTCTTGTTAGATTTTGAGGGCGAACTATCAAAGACTTGCCGTCGCTATATACCCTGCCAGCCTTCCCCCCTCTGCCCCTCACAAACACACATACCCACCATCATGAGCATTTTCACTAACATTATGGTAAACATTTTAACAAACTCAGCAGAAAGAAAATGGGCAAGTTGACAAAGAAATAGATCAATAAAAAAAGCAGAAACAGATCAATTTAAAAAATGCATAATTATGCTTCACATTATTTTCCTGTTTCTCCGGCAGTATCTTTTCACCTTCCTTATGATACAATTCTCTACAGGCCTACAAAATATAACAATCTATATGTAAAATAATATATCATTTAAAAGGATATGACCTAACGCCCTACGCCCTAGCATGCGCTAACATTCAAACGGTTAGACAAAGCTGTGAAGCTAGGAAGTCTCCACTGGCAATGACAATTTTGATCTCGGAGAAAATTCCACATTTCAGTGGCTTCAGTTGACGCAAGGCCAGGTTCGCTCAAAAACTAAAAAAAAATCGTTGGACAGTGACGTCGCTCGGCACTCGCTTGCTAGCTAACAGCTTGGTTTGCCTGGCGGATGTCGAGGCGAGTCTGTGGTACAGATCTATCAATCTTTTTGTGTGATGCTCTTGGTAGGATGGTGGAACTGACTAGGTGTGGTGCAAACACGCCTTCTGTCTGTGAGAGATCGAAATTACCAGGCAGGTTGGGGATTGCAGAGCATTATGATTTCAGCGAGTGTGTGTGTATATATATATATATATATATATTAATGTCTTCAAAGCTTCCCTCATTTCCAATTTTTATTAAATAATACTTATTACTAGTATTACTTTTAATTTTTTAAAGAATTCAAATTATTTAACAAAACTAATTTTGTGCACATAAAAATAGTATTCCATGGGTTCTTGTACAACACGCCGGCACTCGAATAAGATCTAAGACCGTGCTTAAAAGGGCAACAGAATCAGAAATTTATTACACAAGCAAATTCCGAAGTATCCAGGCTAGAACTCTGAAACATTTAAGTCATTTAATACATTTCTCGTGAATGTCCTGTCCCCATCCTCGAGCAAACGTCATTTTTTTTTTCTGCGGGGTTTAATAAAGCACTTTCCATATTTAGCTTTCAGTAATATTTAATTGCGTTAAACATGTAACTGTTTTGCATGTCAAAACGTTGGAGCAACCACTACTAAAATCTATCCCCCCTCCCCTCTTTTTTATCCATCCTGATAAAATAACTGCTAAACAGAGAAAACCCGAAAAAGAAACGTAGCAACTCTCAACAGTACACACGCACTTTTATGAGGCTTTCTTAAAGGAATGGAATGTTTGAGAAATTATGATTAATCATATGACAGAGAGCCCACTGATAGTAAAGATAATTCCCGATGTTTCAGAGCCTCAGTAAAGCCAATTCATCACTAACTGACGAGTCGCTGTCACAATAGAAAACGTCACAACTCCATCAACCAATAATTTTCCGAGTGGGTGGTCTGCGCAAATGAAAACAAAAAGCCGAGGCTGAGACCGAGTTCTGGCATGTGGGTGGATGGCATCACGGCGATGACGGCTGATCAATCCATTCTTCGCAGCCGATGTGATAATTTCTTTTCCATCGCTGCTCCATTCTGGTACTACCGCTTTTCGTCACTGCTAATTCACTGCGAGGGAGCTGAGGTGATGGTCTTAAGACTGCCATATAATTATTATTTCCATACAAATCATAACAGACCGCCACTAAACTTAATAAACTTCGATATGTGCCACAAATTAAGCGTAAGTCCAGAGATGATCATCTCTCTTCATTTAAATCTAAATCCGCATTCTGTCCGATGAGTATCGTAAGCTCAGAACTTCGTGAAATTATATTTGTAATCAAGGGATGATGAAGTGGGGCTTACGTTCCTTTCTATTTTCCTGGACAAACTGGTTCCGTTGTATCATTATCTAAATACAGGTTCCATCTGCCCACACACAGTATTATATTAAAGAACCCGACTCTTCACCTTAATACATAGTACAAGTGCATCCTAGGTTCCTCTAAAGTCTTTTCATTATTGATAGTCCTTGGCTAGTTGAACTCAGACCCGTTGACTGTGAAATAGACTAACCATCGTTGAACTGCCACAGTCATATAATGCATACACTATACTAGTTCGTCGACATACTTGGTATCCGACAGAATTGTGAATTGTGTTTAAGTGAATTCTAAGAACAATCCCGGAGACAGCTTTTTTCTTATTCTTAATATTCCTTTCAAGTCCTACTATTATAC
>JBCEWB010414660.1:6752-20387 GCA_039654565.1 Peronia peronii | reverse complement strand
CCCCTCCCCCCCCAGCACGCCTTGCCCAAACCCCTTTACTTTCACCTGCGTGGAACAAAAAAACACCATCGCCACCTCAGGTTATTTTACCTGGACCTAGCCTATTGCATAAATATCAAGCTGGTCACGCGCTCAGTTTAACTATCTTCGGCATGCAGCCACGTGGTATACCTTTCACTTCTGGGAAAATTATTTTTTTATAAATGAGATTGGGAGGATTGGCACTTCGCAATTTCCAAGATTTTATTACAACAAAGACTAAAGAAATAAAACGGGACTGTATATTCTTTTCTTTATTACCGAAATTTCGCAACCATTGATTTTGTAATATCAGAATTCCACTGTATATGTATAACTTTTGTCCCTTATAATAATTATATGCTAAATTTTTGATAAATCAAGGAAGCATCTTAGAACCAAGTGAAAAGTTGAAGGATAATCTGAATATCTGATGTGAGCTTGACTTCTATGTATGTTAAGCATAAAAAAAGACATAATTTAGATCTACTGAAGTGAACACCTATCGGAATTTTCAACTGAACATTAATTTTTTAAAATGTAAATTCTTTCACTGCTATAGCTTTTAAACATTCGTCATCGTCGTCGTCGGCATCTGTTCGTCTCGAGAGACGGTGTAGCACTAGGATTGGGGATGGCATCTTCTAGAGTGGTTGCAGACCCCCACCCTAGAGTGGCAATCTTGAGAACAGTTGCTGCAAATAAAGGAGGCTGACACTGCCACGGAGGCTGCCCTTGCCCTTTTGTCTGCAGGCTGGTCGTTTCTGGTGGTTTCTGCATGCTTCACTCCCTCACTGACAGTGGCTCTCCAGAACTGGCGGTTGTCTGCAGAGCATTCCCAGGTGTTGGGGTTAATGTCGGCTGCCTTCATGTCCTGCTTGCAGACGTCCCTGAACCGGAGCAGCGGTCTTCCTGTGGGGTGGAAACTCTCACGCAGCTCCCCATACAGCATGTCCTTTAGGATGTCCATCATTCATGCGGCGTATGTGGCCTAGCCACTTGAGGCGTTTCTGGCTAAGGAGTGCAAACAGGGTTGGAATACTGGTGCGCTGGAGGACCTCTGTATTTGTCACCTTGTCTTGCCACTTGGTCTGAAGGAGGCGTCTGAGGCAGCGTAGGTGGAAGTTGTTGAGCCGCTTCTCCTGGCCGGCATATGTAGTCCAAGACTCGCTCCCGTACAGCAAAGTGTTAAGTACACAGGTCTGGTAGATGTGTGGCTTTATGTTCACTTTTAGCTGGCTGTTACTCCAAACATGCTTACTCAGTTTGGACATGACTGCAGCAGCTTTCCCAATCCTGCTGGATATCTCTGTGTCCAGGGAGAGAGAGCTAGCAACAGTGGATCCCAGGTATGTGAAAGTTTCCACAACCTTGAGATGTGTGTTGTCGATGGTGATGTCCGGTGCTGTATCTGTGCCCTGGGCTAGGATATTAGTCTTCTTTAGGCTGATGATCAGTCGAAATTCCTTATAGGCATGGGACAGGCGACTGACTAGCTCCTGTAGACCAGCCTCAGTGTCAGACATCAGTGCCACGTCGTCTGCGAACAGCATCTCTCAGATGAGGACCTCCCTAACCTTTGTCCTGGCACGCAGTCGGGCAATGCTAAACAACTTCCCATCCATTCTGGTGCGGTTGAATACGCCTTCCTAGCAGTCGGCAAAAGCATACTGAAAGAGCATCGAGAAGAAGGTCCCAAACAGCGTCGGTGCCAGGATGCAGCCTTGCTTCACACCCCTGCTCACAGCGATGGTCTCGGATGTGCCACCATTGAAACAGACTGTGCTGTGCATGTCCTCATGAAAGGAAATCACCATCTGGAGTAGTCTTGGGGGGGATCCGATCCTCTGCAAGATGCTGAAGAATCTGCTTCTGCTGACCAGGTCGAAGACTTTCGTCAGGTCAATTAAGGCGATGTACAGTGGCTTCATGTTCTCAACAGCTTGATCAGTGGTCAATGCTAAATTTGTTGAGTGGGTCAAGTCATCAGGGGTGTCTGCATTATTATTCAGTATGGTATAAACAAAGAGACTACATCTATTTGATACTCTTCCCACAATCATCGTTTCTTTTGATTGTAGTTTCAGATCACTTGAGAAGACTTGAGTGGGCCATGTGGCCCTTGAATTCTGTTCTTCTCTTCTGTTAAAGAGGATTTCATCTATTAGGTTCTATTAGGTGAAGTTTCCTTTACCTTCTGAAGGAGTGTCTACTGAGCTGCACATACTTATTATGGCGATAATTTCAAACTGGGGTCAATAAACCCTAAGTTTAAATGACATGGTGAGATATATCACAGTGCATCGAAGAGCCCCTACAAACACCTGACTAACCTGCGACCGACAGTCCACAGCCACACAAAACACCATTGTTTAATTACTGAATAGGTCCACTCAAGCATCCCCTAAGTGTGCACTTGGGAAAAATGACAACACGCCCGTTTCATGGTCAGTTACGGAAAACAAACAGATGGCCAGAGCAGTCCTAAAGATCCTGTCTCTTTAATTGTTAAAATCTCAAATTTAAGAAGCCATCAGCTTCTAATTTGTTTGTTAGTGAGTTTACAATAGCCATAACATTTAATCTGAGGTAAAAACAAAAAGAAACTTGACACAACGAATTGATGTTGCACTACCACTCATGCTGTGATAACTTCCCGCTGGAGGTTGAAAAGCAAAATGTACACCAAAACCACTACCACTTTAAGTCACTCCTAACTGAACTGTCAAAAGCTCCTGCCACTGTGAAAAAATAATGGTGTGCAATTCTTTTGATAATACTTCATGTTCGCCCCATCTTTGCAAGTGTTAAGATTTCCTTTAAAAGTTCTTTATGTTTCTCATGCAAAGGATGGAACTTTCTGGTAAAACAAAAATGTGCTTGACTTGAACATTTTTGCCACAGGCTTACCTCAAAAGAACTATTTTCCCTTATTTGCTATCTTACATTGTTTTAACGGCAAAAATGATGACTTTCTACATTCTGATAAAATGAAATTGTCTTCTGTCAGCATTCTTCCATACTGGTAGTTTTCCATTATATTACAATGCTAAATTTTTATCTGGCTATGAGACACCAATCTGTCAAGATATATGTAAAACAAAACATAGCACTTTATGTCTGGTCCTCTGTATTTTTCTTCTCTTTTCTTTTTCCACATAATTCTTCTACTGATTCTTCACAAAAGGTAAGTAAAGAAAGAAATGAAAAACGAAATATACACTTTAACACAGTTAAAACGAAATTTGCAGGGAATAGAAATCATTTCATTCTATCGCTATTTTGTTGTATCCAAAGAGCTAAATTGAAACAGGGATGTGAGTTTAATTATCAAATTACCTCCCCTGATTAAAGAGTGCCCACACCGCGACCTTATGTCTTAAAGCCACTTCATTTTCATTTTTGGTGTTCTTGTTGTTGTAGGTATACATACATATAAAATGTGTGGTTATGCAGCTGTTATGTCATTTGCTCACAGACGATTTCTTTGTTGGGGCTTGTTGTGTCATACTGCTGGGCAGTACAGCATATTGCGGGTACCGGTAGGCCTATTTGACGTGCTGAGGGATGATTTGTTCGTCGAGGGAACTGGTCCAGTACCTAAGCTTGGTCTTGGTTACGCTTAATGTGAACGAAAAGTGCGATCGGGGAAACAACACTGTTCGTTATAAGCATAGTTTTCGTATCAGCCTATCGTTTTATTTCTTTGTAAGCATAAGAAATTACGTAGCAAAAAAACGTTCCCAAAGATTCTTTCTTAATAACGCAAATTTTGTTTTAAGCGTTTTCTTAATAATTGTGTTAGAGTGTATATGACCCATTGCCAAATAAGAGAAAATCCTACAGGTCATATGATACAGGCAAGAAAAATAAGCATTTTCAGATCTCTCTAATCAAAGTAGTGAATATGGCATATATACAAATGACTTAGTTATGAGCACGCAAACTTTCAGAGCAATTGGTACAAAAAAAAACTATTTTTTTTTAGACAACTGAGTCGTAAAATCATAGTGTAAATTAAGTGAAAAAATCTATCATGAAATACGGCATCGAAGAGTAGGGTAATAAAATATGACAGAAAGCAAGTGAAAGTTGAGTTTTCACTTCAGATGCTATAGGACATGCTAAAGCTCTTTTTTCTTTGGTAAAATTTACTTCAACGCAGATCTGATGAACATACTATGCATTTAAAAAGTGTTTAACTTAACATACGTTTTCCTGTCAAACTCATGGCAAATCCCAGGTAAAGAGGATATGTAGTATTTTTATTCAAATAAGTTCCCATATTTCTTTTTAGTGTTCGACAAAGACCTGTCAGTTGTATGGGAGTTTTTAAAGCAGTGGAAAAAGCGCTAACAGGCTAAGGTTAATGACTCTGTTTTTCGAATCTTGATTTCCTGTCAAATTATAGTATGAAAGTGACATCAGACTGAGAAAACGGAAAACAGATTCTTCACTGTTATTTTTTCTTTATTTAACAAGAAATATACTGAAAAAAGAAACTTAATGCAGTGAGGCCACGTTTAATAAATTATTGAGGAATTACAAATTTATTGTAGCTTCAAAGATACAGTCTGTTGAGTGTGACACCATCCAGTGGAAATTGTCATGACAGATTTCAACAGTCCTTGCTTGGCAATAGGTCATATACACATTTCATTCCCAGCACCATATCAACCAACTGAGAATTCCATTGTTTATATTGTTCAGTTTTAGTGATTCTAACATCTTTTCCCACTACTTTCTTAAAATGATGGGTGTCCAAATTATTCTAAACTTCAACTGATATTTCCTTGATCTGTTCACTGAGACCAATAATTGAAAAAGGGTAAGCCACAAACTGTGATATAAAATAAAAGATAGCTATGAGAATACAAACATGCCACAGCTAAATGAAATTGTGATAAAAGCTAAATAATAACAAAAATTCCATTATAATATCACAGGAGTATTGATTATGACAATGACATTACCTTGCAAACTTTGTGAAAATGAATCATATTTGATGTACTGATAAGCTGCACCAATATTCTGAAAAAAAAAAACAACAACAAACAAACAAAAAAACAAAACAATAAGAAAAACATGAAAAAAAAACAAAAACAAGGACTGACTGATGAACAATATATAAAATCCATGCAACATAGCATCTTTAAGTATTTTCCTTAGAGCTTTGCTATTATATATCACTTATCTGTACCTCCTATCTGAGAAGACAATAATAACATTAAATGGTATCTCCTCCATGAAGTCATTGATAACAATTTCATAGCCCTGTCAAGAATCTTAGATTTGTAATTGTATCTTGCAAAATTTTGGCAACTTACCTCATCTTCATCTTTTGCATGCCTTTCAGCATCTTTCACTTGAAAATCAAGCTCAGCCAAATGGGATAAACAGGTTTTCCACTGTGCAAAAGGAAGAAAAATACAAGTAAATATTAATCTCAGGTGCATCTAACAGGTTATCCATGCTAGATAGACAGCTATTCCACATAATACATGAACTGCTCTCCTGACGAATGTGTCCCATTTAAATTTCTATGATCTCTAAAATTCCCAGTTTTATAAGTTGCTGCCTGAGAGTTATATCTTGCATGGAATTGTTTACAGTGTTACCAATGCTGCAAAAACTGAATAAATGAGAATTTTAAATGGTTTGCGTATTTGTGTTTGTATCTCTTCTTTTATGAAACACTGTGGAAGTGTCATTAGCATGATGCAGCTTGAAAGACTGTTTGACAGATACTGATGCCACAAAAATCCACTAAGATTTCCTGAGATTAAACTCAAGTATGTTTCAATTGTCCCATTACTCTGACTGATGAAACTCCATGAAATAACAAGTGAATCATGTAAGGAAATTATAATACATCAACTTTACAGGCAAAATATTGTTATACTGTAGTTGATTTCATTTGTATAGATGAAAATGAAAAGAGAAGGGACAGCAATGGGAGGTCATTGTGAACAGTTCTTCTACATCTTTTTGCCCAACACAAAAGGTATTACACAAGCACAGTAAAGAAGAAAAAAAATTACTTTTTGAGCCCATTGCTTGAAACATACATCATGTAAACTTTTTTTTAAAAATTATGGTTAAAGAAAATGTTTTCTTATTATTTGTTATGGTTTTATCAAATTTTTTGGTGCTTAGTCTTTTGAATAACAAGAAGTAACGTGATTTTTTCTTGTCACACTGCTACCTTATCACCTGTTGTATTTGGAATGGAGTAAAAGGGCTGGACAAAACGATCCCTTACTTCACCCAATTCAACATAGCAGCAAAATAGATTATTGCATGCAGCCATTGGCTTGACCTTAATTTCTCGATAATAGTGGTGATTTAAAGTGAACAGATATCATAAACACAATATCTCTAGTTATTCTATGAGGAGGCATATGTGTGAATGTTTGTTTTCACTTACAAAACTAATAAAATATATTTGATTTTGTATTCAACTTCATCACTGAATCTCGATTTTTTTTTGTTTTGTTTAAAACAGCTATGATAGGGCTTGATGAAATAGAAAATACACTCCACTAATGAACTGATGCTATCTAAATCGTACAATATTTATAAAAATTTAGAAGTATTGTCTATGTCTCCTGAAAAACTTATTAACACTTACACATTCATGAACTCTTTTTGATTTGATTCTGCAAGAAAAAAAAGCTATTCAGCACACCAATACTGTTATGTCTTCTATAAAGTTTATGTTGGACCGATGAGCTGTTCCGTTGGCTTCCATCCTTTAAGGATACCCTACGGAATACTTGTCTATCTTTTCAAACTACTGTGAAGGAAGGTTTTTGCTAAAACTATTCAGTATATTCAGCATTTACTGTCTACAACCCCACTTTACTCACCAAGGAATTGATGTATGTTTTACTGCATTGGGTTGTGGGGGACACCAACAAGAGCAGGAGACTGTCTGAGTGACCTTGCGTGTAGAGGATCATCTCTTGCAATCCACTTTTCTGTGGATCCCACTTTACAAATGCTGATGTAGTGCATTCACCATGTTTAGGTATATGGCTATCTTTGGCAAACTTTGGATCCACTAATGTATTAGGAATTGTGGCTCCAGCTCTAGATGTAGAATGTGGTTTTGATCCCATGTCATCATCATCTGAGCCAGATCTATGGTCATCTGCTCCAAATTCAGCCACTGGTGACAGACGACCATGTTCTGACAAGGGAGACAGTATACCTCCTTCAGAATTATCACTATCTATCAATTCAAATGTAAGATGAAACTTATTAGAACTTGTTTCACTGTGAGCCAAAGACTGTGTTGATCCATCTTTATCTCCTGATTTTAATTCTGATGATGAGCAGTTGGAGGACTCATCTCCACTCCGTCTAACATCGAATGATGCGTCAATTTCCTGTTTGCTGCGCGCTATCATTTCTGTCATATTATGGATATTTTTTGCATCTCGTGTATTTGGGGACAAAATACTAATGTCTTTGGTTTGCGCAGACAGCTGACTCTTTTTGGAATTACTATTAGAATCAAAGGCCAAACATAATTTGGTGCTGTGAGATTCTCCTTTTTCGTTCTGGCAAGTGTCACAATGCTCACAGTTCTTACACATGTAACTCCTGCTTTCCATGTAAGAAGTCTCCCTGGGAACATTTTCAGACACCTGGTCACACATACTGCTTGTTCCATGTAATCTCAAACCACCACTTGCTTTCTCAAAAAAATTACACTGTTTAGTTGCATTTTGATCAACTCTTTGATTATTTAAATTCACATTCTGGTTCTGTGTGGGTGATGTGGATGGTGAACCTGGGAGATTTAGGTCTAAAGATTCATTTTGCTTCTCTGATTCTCCTGGAGTAGATTGATTAGTTATGACTAGATTAGTTTCTGGCTTTTTCAGAGATGTATTATATGCTGCTAAAAATTGTTTATCAGTCAATGTAACATTTGCAAAATATTTCTGTTCTCCAGTATTATCTTCAGTGTTTTTGCAATGTTCCTGTTTGTTTTCATCATGTTCTTCAGCATGAGTGTCATGTTTTTCTGTATTTGTGTCTTTACTGTTATTCTGTAACTGGTTAAGAAAATGTGTATCATCCTGGGAATCAACTTGCTTGCTTTTATCAGTGCAGGATGTAAAAGTCCTTAGGTCATCTTGATTGTCTACAAGTTTCACATCACTACCAGTATGACTTGTGTGCTCATTGTTTCGTTCACACTGTTTGCCTGTGGCTGTGTATGCTGTTTGATGAAGTTGTTCTTCCTTCGGCTCTATCTGCACATCTACAGTTCTTAATTCCGGATCATCAGCCCGCAAATATGACTGTGAGTTCAGCATATAAAAATAGTCTGAAGAATTTGGCTTGCTTGTCACACATTCTATCTGTTTAACATCACTCAGTTTGAGGTGATCTGGGATAGCAAAATTGGACTCTGAGTCCATGAACACTTCTGAATCTGTCCCGGAGGTTAAAGTCAGAGCTGGAGAAACCATATCTGCCTGGATGCCCATTCTGTATGATGGTTGACCATCATCATCGAGAGTTCCTTCAATATTGCTACCAACAGAGATAAACTCTTGAGTGCTTGGTGAAACATCCCCATTTTCCAAAAATTCAGTTGCATTCTTTTTCTTTGTACAAGTGCCATGTTTGTATGATTTCTGCCTCCGATATCCCAGTCTGTTACATTCTTGCTGGGGCAAGTAAACATACAACAGTCTCACTCCTCCTGGCAACTCCAGAACTGTATGATGGACAGTGAAATTTAGCAATATATAACTGCAAAAACAGTGCATCCTACAATTATTTGGTCATTAAAATTTCAATAATTCCTGCTGCAAAGAAAACAGCTAAAAAGAAAATTGCTATTTTTCATGGATTATCAGTCTTGGCTGATCCAAAGATTTTACAAAATATAGGCATCATAAGTTAAGAATCAGTTTTATTTTTAAGCTCTCCTTTCAGTTACAACTCAAGATCTTACAAAAAAAAACAAGAAAAAAACTATCAGACAAGATTCTATGTGTTATGTTAAGTGGCTTTGAGAAGAATTTATTATATAAAGTTTGTTCACTTCATCAACAATATGAACAGTGTTGTTTCTTTAAGAATCTGTTTAAAAGAAAGGCAGAGACAATGTTGAAATTTGGACATGGCAAAAGTCATGGAAAATAGTTGGCATGAATAATGTACATGACATGTTGCTCATGGCAATGCCACCATATTAGATTTAGAACCCTGAAAAGAAACCTGTTTTCAAAAGCAAGCAGTGCTAACTTTCAGTTACTTTCTTTCAATATAAACATCGCTTTTCTCAACATAAAAGAAAATGTGCAAATGCATTATTTGGCTTTTATCTGTTCCAAAGAGTTTGAAAACTTTATATCCTAGGAAATCTTCTCTCAACTTCTCGCATAACAGATTGAATTTTCTCAGAGATTGCACAACAAAAAAAAAGAATTCATACATAAAAAATATTATACAAGAAAAAGTTGCACAGAATTTAAATACACTGACTGAAAAATGAAAGAAATTTGTAAAAACTTCTGTTCAAACATACTTTCTAAAAAACTGTGTCAGAAATTTTCTTTAAATTTCTGATCATGAAACTAAAAGCGAAGGCAGCATGTCTAGTGTTTTCAGAATGTTTGAATGCTGACATGTTGGATGTTGTTTGGTGTCTTTCATCATATGAGTCTTTCCAGCTGGCAGAGGAAAACTCATTATTTCATGCAATTCGGAAGATCACAAAAAAGTTTTGTTTGTTTTATTCTGATATATGCAAAATAATGACCATCAGTTTCCTTTCAAGTAAACTCCAACGATACTCGCTGACAGGACATCACAGCACAAATTCAGCCCCGTTCAGATAACTTCCACTAGGAGGTTGAAAGACATATTACAGAACATAACAAACAAATTGTAACAATCTTTCAATCATTTACAAACATTTTAGGCATATATAAAAATTTTAGGCAATTATAGTCTCCAACCAGTTTTTTATGCTGAGTATATTAAAAAAAAAACAACAACCTGAAATTCATAGCCCAATAAGGAATGCACTATAAAAAGAGAAGAAAGGAACACACATTCTTGTAACTTAGGTCACAGAAATAGGCAAATAAACCCATCGACATGAAATGATAAAATTAATTATTTACTCACGTGAATCAGCTTCAACACATGGAAACTGGTGGGAAAAAAAAGAGGCACAATATTTGCTACTGTGGTTGCACTAGCATGTCATTAAAATACAACATTTACCTAGCAATTACCACAAACAGCTGATGATGATAATTAATTCCATGCTAATGAGCATTCTCTACACTTTCATGGTAAATCAACTACAATGTTGTGCTAACATTTTGTACAGTTACAATACTTAAAACATATTATTTATATGATCAAAAGTCACTTAATGAAACAAATGACAAATATGATTTCCATACAACAACATCTGAAATTGACAATAGTTGTAATATTACAGTACCAAAAGCTTCTTCATAATCTGAAATTGTCACACTCCCTTTACTTTTGTACATGGAATAAAATTGGACTAAACAATAACCAAAACTCACACACAAAACTTTATAAGTCAAGGAAACAAAGTCTCCAATGACATTTGATGAAGAGAAACCTGCAGCTCTATAAACAGGTGCTTATTTTTATTTGTACATCAACTTCAATGTCATTACAACGAACATTATATAGAGGACATCCATTTAAGATACATCTTAGGGGCCGGAAATTCCATCAAGTGTCACCCACTTTAACCCCTTTGTGCTCATGTGATGAAAGATATGTTAATCTAAATAAGTTTTGGCAGATGTTGACAATAATAAGTTCTAGCATGAATAAACAAGAATGGAAACTTTGTTTACCCTGCTGTGGGACATAAGCAAAAGAAGTTGTCTTGTTAGACCATTACTCAGCTGTGTGCAGAGAACCCTTTGAAAATAAATATGCAAAATGTGATGATACAGATAGCACAGACAACAGATAATAGCTGTTATGAATTTCATTGGTTCCCTCTCCACTAAAGCGCAGCAGCATTCCTTGCTCAGCTCTTTTTCTAAGAGTAAATTTCGAAATTGATAATGCCTATGTCATGTGAAAGTCTGTACAGTTCAGTAATTGTCATGTAAAATATATAAAGCGAGAATTCTCAATAAAACCTTATTCGATTAGTATTACTTAAACAAACTAGGAAAACATTGTAACATTGTATCATTAATCATATGCTTGGTGATTGAGGCATCAAGTATGAATTACTGAGTGGAAAAAAAAAAGATGAAAGCAGAAAATAAAGATAGTAAAGAGAATCAATTTTATGGAAGATATCAAATAGAAACCAGACAGACTTAAGTCTATTTTACTACTGTTCCTTACTTGTTTTTGTTGAACACAGCTCCGGCAATGATTCCCTGATGTCTCAGACTTCTTTGCAGAATATGAGATGCTTGCAGGAACAAATTACCTTGGCTCTGGAATAAATACAGGGCATCAAATCACATATGGTGGCCACAATTACAGCTGTAATTGACATATACATTGAGGAGATTTTAATGCTCATATAAAATAAAAAACGACACCTGAAATTTTTTTTTCTATCTTTGACCTTAGGTCATTATACTGTGTGCAAGTATAATTGGCATGTCTGTCTGATTCAGAATATGTCTTTGGAAACTTGCTAGCATGTCTGGTTGCCATGACTAGGTGGTCTGCAATCATATTGTTTTCTCCATTTTTCACATGTTGCCAGAAAAGAATGGAGTGCGCATGGTGCAGCGTTCTCTCTTTGCTCATTTAACAATGTCGGAAACAAATGAATGGCAACAGGCGATCACAAATAATAGATTACATAGTGTGAAACTCTCTCTCTGACCCTAAGCCATTCAAATTTGAAATAAAAAACAATTTGTAATGCTGTACAAGCTCAACATATTTTGTAACTTTAGCAACAGTTTACCTGTTTACTTGTTTGATAACGATTTATTAAAATAACATAAATACATATCAACAGTGTAGTAAAAACAATGGAGGAGCAATGCAAGACAGAGGGAGAATATCATTGTTGTGCGTAAAAATTGAATAAATACAAAGATTTGTCAATATGAAATATAACTGTTCGAAATCAAGGGAAATTAGTCCTAGGATCCTAGAATCCAAACTATAACATTGAAAAAGAAAACAGCACATCGATCAGTTCTGAGATAACCACCCTCAGGAGGTTGGAAGGCTTACCAAGATTGCAAACATAACATAAATCAAAACAAAACAATTCAATTTTAACTTCTATTAAAGTTATGGGTAGGGACAGACACATTTTGATTTTTAACAGAAGAGAAGGCTAGAGAGAGTTATCGTGAGACAGAGGGAATGATATAAATACAAGACAAGGTATGAGCGGTTTAAGAGGAGGGCGGATGGGCCCTGAAACTGGGTTTTTGCTAAAAAGAATTTGACTTTGGACTTTTGTTTGCTGTTAAAAGGAAGATCTTTTGCAATAAAAAAATGGTGTTAAGTTAATATGTCCATTCTAAGGTCTTGAAAGGGTGGTCATTCAATGGTTGACCAGTACCTCTAACATGCAGATCCTGGATCAGTCGGGGCTCGATATGCAAAAATAGACTGACAATATTTCGTGCTCTTAATTACGGCAAATGGTGCACAAGAGGCTTAATTATGATCTCTGCTACCAATATTGGGAGCTCCAGTGTCGGGAATGGACACTGGCTGATCACTGGAGGTGCTGACAACACCAAAAATCAGTGAAAATTTTCACCAGAACCTCTAAAATGAAGTTCCCATGGCCTGATGAGGGCATGATTTGCCCCATTTCTGCTGTTTCTGAGTACAAAAGTGCATTATCTATCACAGTAAGGGTCAAGACACTTTTATTTCTGACTAATGAGGACATGACGGCTATATATAGGCCTCCCAGGACCCTGAAATGACTCTATGGGAGCCTGTTAGCAATACACCATCATAGGGATTAGGAGCAGAAAGGGATAAAAAAATATGAGCATACGCCCAGTAAATGGCAAAATTAAGTCATAGAAATCATGGAGAAAATTTAAGAATATGAAACAAACATGTTTTGAGTTTGAAAGCCTGATATAAAAGCTTTTCTTGAGTATTTTTATTGTTAAAAATATTTTAAATGCATTTATCTCAAAATGACGTTTTTCAGCACGAATATGCAATCTACTTTTTTATTTCTCCACAAATGGAATCTGGCATGAATATGGAACAAAACAATATCATATTTTTATCAGAAGGAATTTTTTTATTTCATTTTGAATTTTTGAAAAATTGGAGATTTTGGGGTACCTTTTACATATCAAATTTAAAAAACTGTAGACACAAATCTAGTTTGGCAAAATTTAGATATTGAACTGAAAAATATATATGCAACATTTCAAGCAAATCAATTGAAAAATGTAGAAGCCTATATATAGTAAAGGGAGCAATATCAGGGAGCAAAATCCAAGATGGTAACCATTGCTATGGCAACCATGAGTAATTTTAATTTTTTTTTGACTGTTTTCCTCTAATTTGAGCATGCCAGAGCCAATTAAGATTATATGGGGGGGGGGGGGGGGGGGGGGGGGGGGGGGGGGG
>JBCEWB010414439.1:0-19147 GCA_039654565.1 Peronia peronii | reverse complement strand
ATGCAGTTTGTACATGTATTTTGAATGCAGAGCAATGAAGGGATATATAAGTTTTTTTTAATGTTTTTTCTGAAGTTCTCAAGTGCTCACGACAAGTAACCTATCGTACTTTGTCAGTGTGTGTTGACCACCTTCAAATTTTTGTGTGTTTGTGTATGTTTTGCATTCATTCATCGTATGGTCTCATTGTAAAGATTTGAAAGAAATGTCACAAGTGGTTCACATGTGTCTGTTCTCATCCGTTTTTTAAAAAAAAATTTCGGGGCCAATGAAGCACAGCCCTGGTGAAAAATTATTCCTCAATTTTATAACATTGTTTGCAAAAATGTGGCATTGTTCCTTGCCCAGGTATTAAGTTGTTGTTTTCATGATTGAATTAAATCGGAGCAAGATGCTGTCTTTGTGTAGAATCCATGCATGTATATGTATTTCAACTTGACTGTGCAAATGAAGACACAAGACCAGTGAACTGAGTTAATGCAAGACATAGGGTGATGCCAGTTCTGTTATGGAGTCATATCAGTGTATGATGCGGTTTACATGCATTTCTTCATTTTCAGAATTCACCATACATGTAAATACTTGTACAACATTTCTTGTTGATGTAGATTTAGTATTGCCTTCTTGACATTACCATTTCATGGCCATAACTTTTATTCTCATCATCAATTTTATCATCATCATCATCTACTTTGTTTTCAACTCCATTTCTCATTTCCAGTTGTTTATTTTTAATAATTGTTTTCTGTCATGCCCATCATTTTACTATCGTCAGTTTTTTAAATAAAAACTTTTAAAGAAGAGCAAGTTTATTGTTTTTCCCCCAAGAGTGGATATTGTATACAAGTGGAAAGTCCATAATGATAAGACTACATGTATTCTCCAGTACTCTTTTTTTTCTCTCAATACAAAGTTTTCATTCGTACAGGAGCTCTTTCTCACAAATGTCTCACCATGTAACAAAATCTGTGTTTCAAATGTAATACATAATAATCAGAAATCTTAGTTCTCTTTATAAGAGGTTGCATTTGTTTGAAGTGATACACTCGGGTCGAAAATTTCATAACTTCTAGTACATGTACATAAATTTCTGTGAAATTTTGTAAGCAGCCTTATAATTGAAAAAATCTTCCGAATCTATTTTTCTTGCAGTCATAACTCATCACGATTGTAAAATCCATAATTTGCGCTTATTAAAAACCATGATCTCTGATTCATGTTCATGAAAAATAATGATAAAATTGGACACATTTCTAAGTATGTAAAGGTGTAGTCTTTGCAGAAAGCTCCGAGTGTTGAAATACACGTAGTCCATGTTATGAATGCGCTGAAGTTAAATGATCCTCCTTCCAAGACAAAATCTACATAATACATGTAAAAAGGAAACAAAGCAAACATATTTCAAGCAAAAGAATTTATAATGCTACCCAGTGTCCATTTTAACTGTTACTAAAAGGGCGAGATCTTTACACTGAGGTTGCATCAGTGCGAGCTCTGTCTCTATTATCTTGCTAATGAGAATAAAACAATGATGCGGATTGTTGCAGAGTCTGAATCTTGGAGAGTTTTTGATGTCTGAACTAAATGTTTTTATTCATTCAGTCTGATATCCTGTTTGTTTCATTCACAAATCACAAAACATAAATGTGCTACAAAAAAAAACAACAACCTTCCTTTGCTCTTTTTTAGCACCAGGCAGGAAGTTTTTAATTGTGGCCAGAGCAGTGCAGCGCCATTTCATTTTCCTGAAAGAGTAATGACTACCTTCAGGCTGATCTGATATCAGCTCCTTTAATTAATCTACAGTGCATACCTGATATATTGACATGCAAGGGTCCTGATATTTTGTGTTGATATAAGAGAAGGTCGATATAGGAGAAACCTCTTTAAAATGGTATTCTTAACTTCTTTCGTTGGAAAGGTGGGTTTGAACCCTGGTGCCCTGAGCCTTACATCCCACCTCCCCTGGACTCCTGGGGGGAAAACGCCTTTTTTGCTTCCTTATTTCCCGAAATATCGGGACTACGACGCACAGGAAAATAAGAGGATTTCCAAAATATCAAGATGACAAGTGAGCAGATTATGCTCCATTTACATGTATCTCTAATTCTAATGACAATGCCCGACTTCCTGGCCATTCTCCAGCCATCTGCTGCCCCTCTTAACCTTTCAGCATTCTGTTGGAAGCTCTCATTGACCCTCAGGGAGTGGTACCAACCAACTTCATGAATTTTAACTATAAATGAATATGACACAGCAGGTGAAGCTCTCTGTGGCATTGAAAAAAATAAAAAGTTTGCCTTATCTCTGATGTTAAATATATCTCATAAAAGCTGTTATGTCAATTTTATTCCCACTCTAGTTTTCTAAAACAGAAGATCATGACTGTCACCTATGTCTCTGCAAAGTAGGGAGCTGATCATCTTTATTTAAGGGGGAGGGGGCTGTTCATGTAAAAAAGAAAAGTAGAGAGTGAATTATTTCTGGCCTTTTGCTTCAAAATTGAGTGAGAGTATCAGTTAAAAGAAAATATTTATAGATGGAATAACAATTGGACAAGTTTAATTCAAAGATCATCTTATGATTTATTTCTCTGAAAGAAGCACAAAGTGATGAAATGTACACAAAAATCATACAATCAAAAACATGTACAGGATTAAATCACATACATGTACTAACTCTTCATGCTCTGTCACATCTTGCAGAGAAATAATACAGTCAGTCACGTTTTCTCAGCAATAGTTGGAAATGGGTTACTGTACCAAGGCATATTATTGTACAGAGTAATGATGACTACAGAGTCATCTAATGTGTCACAAGATCATAAGATCATATACTATCATGTCTGTACATATAAATGTGAGCTAAAGTATTAAGTCAATGCAGATGTGTTGGTCAAGAACATCCAGAACAACCATTATCTGCCAAAATAACCTAGTTCTGGATGGAAAAGTAGCACTCTGTCCCTCATCATATCTTACTATACACAGACATGCAGAACCTAACACTAACACTTCATGTACTGTCAAAAATGACACATAATTGAAAAAGGAGATTTCCACAGCATTTAAATTTATTTTTGACTTCCCTTTGTCTGGTGTGGATCCCATTACATGTATATGTTGCCTAAAAGGACATATAAAAACAAGATCATTGGGACCAACAGAAAAGTCCTGTTATAAGTGATTCTGTTATATGTATAACCAATAATAAAATGAATTAGAGGAATAAGAATTTGCTAGCCTATTGTCTGATTATATGAAAGACTTTTTTCATGGACAATCTCAATTAGAGAATTCTTTTACTTTTGCAAGGTTAGCAAAGACCATAGAAATCATGATATGTACGTGTACTAAGACTAACAGTCTTTGCAGAAACACTGACCACATGGATATCTAACAACACTTCAATGGCCTTATTCGACCCCATCATCGCTGTCTCCAACATAGTGCTGAGAGTAACCTGGCTTGCGCCCACTGAAAGAGTAAGGATATCATACTACATCATTCACCTGCTCCCCTCCTATTGGGCCAATTACTTATGTAATGGGATTGAGATGAGAGGCTACAATGGCTATGGTGTTACATGGAATAGCAAAAGTATGGAAGCGATTGGGATGCGAATAAATCTTGCTTGATCCACAGCATACAGCAACTGAAACACAAAAGTGATATCAATATCGCTAACTGTCTACAAATACTTCTTATTTTTAAGAATTCATTATTGTTGATTGGTCAGCTGGATCAAGTGGTCAGGGAATGGTAAGATATATGTCTGTCTTACCTAACGTTAGGAACTGCACGCTTTCTTTATTGATGTTAGCCCAGCACCTCAACCTATTTTGTTTATCAATATCAATTATAAATGAGCCATTCCCCTTCTTTCCCCAAGCCATATGATGATCTCATTGTCTGCCACCCATTCCCTCCCCTTTACAAGGCACCCAGTGAACAAAACAGTAATAATAGTGATCAAGCAAATCATACTTGCAGTGTGCTTGACCATGTGCTTTGTACAGTTTCAGTGTACTGTTAAGTGTACAGGTGTACATGTATTATACTGTTGGCCCCTAGCAGTAGAGGCATCCTGCTATAAATGATTCAACTGGCATGAATTACTGCTACATTTTACTAATGCCAAAGTAGGACTGGACATGGGGATTAAAGACATTCGTGTTACATGTGATTTCTTGTTTTAAGCGATCCTGTTATAAGTGGTTCTTTCAGTACACAGGTACATGTACATCAGTGTTTAAATTTTAAGATTTATCCACCAACTGTGAATTTTTGTGATATACAGTAACTACTTCATTTTAAAAAAAAATATGCCTGTAAAGTAAATTTCACAATTCTAACTCACATAATGCTTTCTCAAGGCAGCACATATTTTTTCAAGGGCTATACAAATCCACAGTTCCACTTACTAGTTTCTTCACAAATATTTGATGAATTGAAATCGTATTGAAAGAGACCCTCACTGAAGCTAGAAGCCATGTCTTAAGGAAAGAATTATGCCATAAGTGACAAACAGCTCCCATTTCTCACCTGAGTGATGTCAATTGACACATCTGATAAATCAAAATGATTACTTTAATATATACAAAACTTTTAGGTTGACAAATAAAAATGATTTTTGTGACTCATTCGGTCTGTCTAGAATTGTTTTGTCAGTGTATGTTATTTCCAGGTATGATGAAAACATATATATTATTATAACGTAACTATGACAAAACTACAAGCAGTTTTTGAAGACAGAAACTATATTACTTTTCCCTCCGACAACTTGACAAAAGTATTCAACAAAAGGGAAGAAAGAAGTTTTAGCAGTTTAAATAAGCACCTATACCAATTTTCAGACATGAAAAATTCACTATTCCTTCTGCTTTAGCAACATGATGAGTGGCAAAAGAAACTAATGAACAAATAATGAACGTTAACTGAGAAACCTACGCAAAAATAAATCTTTGAATATGATTCATTGTCACGTGTGCAATTTAATTATTATTTTAGAATTTCACATGCAAGGACTGCAATGACAACTGCGCTCCCTAACATACTGTGTATTTGAAAGAATATTTGTTGGAAACAAACATACCAGTAGACATAATATGTAAAAAAAATCAATTCTCTTTCTCACACTGAAACATTTAAATTAAAGAGCCTGCACTCCTGATTTTCGATCATGATAATACTAACGTACATTTACTTGCTACACACAGACAATGGAGTTTCCTTCTGATCTGGACATCCATCCACTATCAAATATTTTCTTGCAAACTACATCATTCATAAGCATTCTCCAGCCAGTAATGTCTGCCTGAAACATGTACAACTATTGTACTACACATGGGGCGTCATCAGCTATTTATTCCATAGCTTGCCTGGATTACTTCCTCTGAGTCTGAAATGTACAAAATGAAGAACAAAAATCATAAAATGTCACGATCAAACAAACTAAAAATTATACATATATATGAGAAAAAGATATCTAAATAAATATCAAATTAAAATTTAGAAAAAAGAAATATAACAAATTCTTTTTCTTTTTTCCAATAAGTATACTTCTATTAAGTTATGAGAAAATGTTCAATTCACTGGCTGGGTATCAGAGTTTCAAGTTAAATTGTCTCTTTTTTCTTATTTTTAATTTTCCTTTTCCGTTATTTATAAATGCTTTACTTTCTCTTGGGTCATTAAATATTTAGGCAGTACCTACTTGGGATAACACGCTACAAACTAGGTCGACTGCAATTTAAACCCAGATATAAAAATCTTGCCGCAAACACAGGTACATAAACATGAAGAATCCATATGCACTTTTAAAAAATTATACTCTCAAACTTACCATAAACCCATACAATTATTTCTAAAAGACCCATACAGTTACTATTGAGATCTAAATTCATGTTAAAAACTGACTGTAAGCCTCATTTGCATCTCAGTTTGATTATGCATAGAAAAATTTAATCTGCCCAAAGTTAAAACAGAGATGCCAATTTTCCGTAAAATTATGGAATTCTGCAAAATAAAAAAATGCCCGTAAAGTCTCAGTAAAATACCTGGTCACTGTCTACGGAACGGAATTGCCCGAGCAGACGACCGATTGCGAATAACTTATTTTACGGAAGAACGCGAACTCTTCTGTCAGAACCCAAGGACCCATATAATGATAAAACTGCGCATGCGCACCGTTGGCATGCCTGCTATAGGTCCAGCCTACTTACGCTTACCGGGGGGACCCTTCTGTTGGATTTGGCTGATGATACTAGATGATTTAGTGGTGATTTCATACTGTACCAGGTTATTACCAAAAGCGAGACATGGATGGGCATGTTATTGATTATGCTGAACACAATAAATGAATGAACATCAAAGAAACAGGCAAATCTGTGAATGCTTGGATGGCAAAGATGCAAACAAAAAGATTTATCATTTGAAAGCCGAAGGAGTCCAGAATGGCTTACTGTGTCACTTATGAGGCCAGAGTCCATTATGGATCCAATGAGAAAAAGTCTCTTATTACTAATTATTAGTCACTCTGAGAAAACTGATCACAGCAAAGTCAGAAAAGCCTTACATATAAGATGCCTCAATCTTTGCCATCTCATCTAACTGCCACAAGGAGCATGAAAACCTGCACTGGCATTGAAGAAATGCCCCAGTATTTAGATGAAAGGTTGTGTTGAAATGTAAACAAGATGGTTGAAAATGTGGTATTTCAAGCCTTATTTTTAAAATTTCCGGTGGGGAGCATACTCCTGGACCCCCCTGTCACACTGTGACGGTTGCGCAAAAAAAAAAAAAGTTCAGTAAAAAAAAAATGGACTCAGTTGGCACCTCTGTTAAAAGACTGAACAGAAGCTAATGGCGATGAGACACTATTAGATTATGAACATTTAGAATGCTTAACTTTTGGTATGTCACGAAAAAATTAAAATACAGTAAGAAAAATGTGGTAAAAAAATATGTGCAACATGTCAAAAAAAAAAACTTCATAAATTAGTATGAAACAGTTCCGATTACATAAACCCTTTCAGTATGTTAGATTTTCGTTCTCGAGAGACGTCCCTGATTTTTCTTTTGCTGTATCCCATGAACGTAAGGAGTTTATTAATATTAGGGTGTCATATTTGAAATTACATTGGTATGGTTATTATATAAGTAAACCCAATAAAAGTATATACATGTACATGTATATTCTGAAAGGTAATTGAATGAACTTTGACATCATATAAAAAACAGACATGCAAGATCAAGATCATACATGAAAACATAAAAAAAAAAAAATCAGCAACTCATGTTTGTGAACTATTGAAATGTGTTATTTTCCCTAAATTAGGAAATAACATTCAAATGCAAAATCTGTAACATATGTTGGCTAACTTATTCAGCAAAACAATGGTCTTCTTGTTCAGCAGCACCAAAAGATACATGTGTTGACTGTTTGCCACGCCCACCCCTAGAGACCTGGGCACGTTCATTGCCTTTGCTTTCCATTATGCCTATTTTACACCTTTCTCTTTATTTTGTCTCCACTGGAATCTAGATATCTAAGTTTCTTCTTCACTAGATCTAGAAATAGCTTTCCTCTTTGTAGGTTTAGATCTAGCATTGCCATCACCTCCATTACAGAAACCCTCCTCAGTCTGCCTCGATCGGGGATAGAACATATTCTGAGCCAGCATCTGAGATGAATGAATCAGTGCTATCACCATCAAAAAGAATTCCGATTTCAAATAACAATTTTTTATTTCTATTTGATTTGCCAGTAGACTTTGTAGGCTCGTCTCAAGTCGCCTGCCGTTGTAAATACTGTTGACCTATTTTGAGTTCTCCAGTGCATTGCAGTCGAATCACCCTAAAAGCTACTTCTATGTCAAGAACGAGATGTCTGTTTACTAATTTTGGCAGTTTTTTGGCATTAGGACTCACAACAGAAGACTTGTATGGCCAATCGTTCATGCCATAAGGGCATGTCAAACACTTACACAGGAACTCAAATTTTCCTTACTTCCCTGATGTACTACTATGTCACTACAGCAGGTGTTGGGCAATAATATTATGTAAGTGTACGTCATATAGGTACTGCAGGGATTAATCCCCTGAGTTTGAATAAAAATTCAAACCATATCTCAATACAGCCATTCACTATCTGTGTGCATCTTTCATTAGATAATTATTCCAAATTTGGTTCAAATCTTGATATCTTATGATAGCTGATATTATTCAGATCATTTATCCATGATATAACATGTGAAAAATTATTGTTTCTACTACCGAACTGATGATTTAGTTACTGTTCTGTAAGTAAAAAGCCATGAAATTGGTTAATTTTATTTAGTAAAACTACAGTGCATATCTGATATATCGACATGTAAGGGTCCAGACATTTTGTGTCGATATAAGAGAAAGTCGATATAGGAGAAACCTCTTTTATTTAAGATGGTGCTCTTTTGCTGCAAAGGTGGGTTAATGGCAAATCATGTCGATAAAAGAGAAATGTCTTTATAAGCCATGTCGATATAAGTGGTGTGCACTGTATCTAGAAAGAGGTGATGTAATCAATGTATTTAACGTTGATATTTAAACAAATTATAATGATATTATTAGGATTAGAGCAAAAACTGGATTTCTTTGAGGAACCAGCAGATAACTGACTCATTACTTTCACAGAAATGTTGTATTCAGGAATTCATCATACGGGTCTTCATATACAACAGGTAGGGAACGCCTTCTCTTCAACCTTTCTACGTATAAAAAAAAATATCCAAACTAGATAAAGCAACTGACTGCAAACAAGGAAAACCTCAAGCTACACTGAAATGTTTACTTCAGTGTTATTTTGTCTCTGATTCTCCAACACTGCTAGTGAAATCTTGCAAACTGTTGAATCGATCCATTATATATGTATATAGTTATTTGCCTACATGAGGAGATAAAATGAACTAGATATAAAAGGGGATTTCATAAACAAATTTCAGCTTTTTTCCAACAATAACATCACAGATATCAACTTAGAAAGGTGAATATTTTGGCATTGAATGACTGCTACATAATTTTTCTAATTTAAAGTATAATCACTTTCTTTTCCAATAATTTTGCACATGAAAATTTGGCAGCTGGATTACTTCCCCTGTTATGTGACAAAAAAAGTTTTAAATCAATATTTCCATAAGGAACCATTTTTATTTGTTCCAGCTTAAAAATAAGTTTTAATCTTCTCGTGTCACAGGCCATCTTGTATGCAAAGTGGGCATCATATTGTATATCTCTTGAATGACTTCCTCTAGCTTTTCATGGAACTCAGTATATCATAATTTGCATAAACCCAGGAAGCTAATTTCACTGTAGGTGTCAAGAACTATGTTACAGACTCCTTCTTAGCTTATGAATGATAAGAGATGGGAAGTGCATTTTTCTCTGCATTCATTAGAAAGCAAGTAAAGTTAGCTTTACAAGCACGTACAGACTGTAATTTCAATGTCCAAAATGTCCAAAAGTCAAAACTGATTGTTTGCTATGAGACAAGGACACATCTAAATGACTTATTTTTTTAACAGAAAATGTCAGTCATTGAAATGGCTATCTTATAACAGAAAATTTCTCTCTATTGTCCAATGCCAATTAATTTAAAAGAGATAAATTTGCACCATCATATAACTTCTCAAAACAATCACAGATCTCAGAAGAAGAAATTCCAGCAACTTACCCTTTAGTTTTCACTGTCTTCTTGGATCCTTTCTCAGTGCCCATGGCCATTTCACTACGACTGTCAGTCACCATGGCTTCATCTATATCCTGTTGTTGTGTCGTCTTGATTGTCTTTTTGATGTTAATCACCTGTGACGGGATGACACAGAAAGACTGTCAAGCTGAAAGACCTTTTTTCGGTTTGATTACACATTATGGATTTAATATTATCATCCCTATTTTTGGACAAAATTATAGCAAAGGATCTACAAAAAGTCACACATGACTGATTTCTGTTCTATTTTTGTGAGGACGTTGGGATCTTCTTCTCTGATCTGTATAACTACCCCTCCCCATCCCCCAATCCAATTTTCAGAAATAACATTTATCAACCAATGTTTTAAATACTTTACTATATATGCTATGCACAGGGTTGTCAAACTGTCTCCATGAAAAAGTCAGAAAATTTTATCAGATTGGTCAGGGGGTCTGAATATGTAATACTATAAGACAGGAAAACTAAGCCTACCAGTGCTATGCTAACAGAACTTTGGAAGTTTCCACTGGAATCTAGGTTAGCAATGGCTTTGCTATTAAAACAAAAAGAGACTTTGTTGAGAACAAAAAAAAAACAAAAAAAAAACCCACCAAAAATGCAGCTGCTCTATGCAGTTCTGTCATAATCACTTCTATGAATGGTAGATCTAATAACAGGGACGTCAAGCTGGTTTGACAAAAAAGTCACAATTTTTATTTTTAAATCTAGGATTTTCATGCCAGAAGTTTTCATTGTTTGAGAGAAGTTTGTAAGTTTTCACAAGATCCTGGGATGGGACTATAAAATTAAACACTACATGTAGTGGAAATTCCAAGAACTAAAAAGATCCCACAGGCAGTGCTGTCATCATAATCATCAAGCATGCCTAGATTAGATCTACATCTATTTTCTAGATCTAGATCTCGAACAACTGCTCTCTTTCTAATTTGTCACACTAGTCTTTCTAAGATCAACGGCATATTATTTGCTGTTGTCAGTACTCTGATGTGCTGATTTTCCATCAACAACTCTGCATGTTATTGGGTGTGATGAATTGACTATGAACTTCGATCTTGATCTTCAAACAGCTGCCGAACAAGAGTCCGGCTATTGTCCAAGGCATGAGCAAAACTCTTTCATACTTCCGGTTTCACTGTTATCATGCAGGACTTGAATCATAAGTTAATATAAAAGTGCGATTGCCTTGTGGATTCAGCAAAAGTCAGCAGTTGATCAGCCCAAAAGTAGGAAAATTTGCGACAATCAAAAAAGTTGGAATTCTGACTAAAGTTGGAAGTTTGACATCCGTGCAATAAAGATACTTCCGTTTACATGAAATCAGCTGCGGAAAAAAAAATCTGAAGACCCGGAGACTGACATCCCTTTACGCAACAGCAGGATTTTATTAGACCTCTAGTACATAAACTCGCTCTACGAATGGGGATTATTGAATCAGGAATTTTGTGTTGGATGACAAATTACAAACATTAAAAAAAAAAACAGCTACAAATTGTATATTATTGTCTCGTGAAAGAAGGGAACAGAGGAGGCTGTGTGCGAATGTGAACTATGAGTGCTGAATAAGCTGAATGAAACAAAGGCATAAAAGAAGCAAATGGGTTATTATACAACAATGTCACTGCTTAAACCTTAAACACTGTAAAGTACAACACTATGTTTGCCCAGTAGCAGGGGTGGAGGGGGGGAGCATGCAAAATATTAATATAGTGTTTTTTTTCTTTAAAACTGTAGTCTTCCAGGCAACGACTGAACCCAGCAGAAATCAGGCTGAGCATGTGGTGTGGACTGCAATGCATCACACTACCCCCCCTTTCTATCAACATGCAATTCCAATCAAACACTCTCGCGAGTTTATTATTCAAGTATTATAGCGTTTTTTAGAATAACGTCAAATATAAAAATATGATGAGCCCTTTTTGGGTTATTAGAAACACAGATCTTTATGCAACAATTCTGTCTGCCAAATTTCAGATGGATCCATTCTGCAGTTATCAAGTCCATAAGCCTTTTATGGGTTTTGTTGCAGATTTATAGTATAGATAGGTAACAAGAGACAGCCCTGATATGATACAAAGCTTCAACAGTCAACAAATAATGCTAAACAGCAGAAAACAATGTGACTCACCTCTTGTTCCAGGGCTGACTTGAGCTGGTTCTGTTGTTCTTTACATGTATTGGCTTTGTTGATCTGATCCTCGATACTCCTCAGCACTCCTTCGCAGCCGTTACACCTGTCACGATGGAATATGTCCAGCTGTCAGCATGGCTGGCTTGTGATAACCAACTCAGTCTCACAGTCTTAGGATTTACTTAAAACAATAAGCCCTGTGCATCACTCCAGTCTCATCAGTTTAGTATCCCTGTCTCATTATATGTTGTACAAGTATCTTTCTGTAGCTTCTCCAAGACCAAAATCATAATTTTCGATCATGACTTGACAGTGAACTTACATGACCCTAAACCACTCAAGTTTTCAATCAACCAATGACATAACTATAAGAGGTAATACAAGATGTCCTGAAACATAGGCAAGGATAATGTCATTCTTAATTATTGAAAGGCTGTATACATAAGGACGGTCAAACATAAATTCTTGAAAATGATCATCATTAAATATGGCAGCAGTGCTTCTTTCACAACTGTTAAAACTGATCCTTAAGTTCCAGTACTTTTCCTTCCACTTCTTTTCCACTGAAGGACTAAGGATGTAATGGGAAAAAAAATTTCAAAATCCACACTGTCACAAAAACGTCCAATTTCTACTCTTGACATCTGCAATTTGTGATCTCAATGGGAAGAAAAAAATCACTCAAGATGCTGAGCAATAAAAATCCATCATAATAATATGTCAGATTGTATGAACCAATTATGGCTTTCAGAAATTGAAAAAGGAAAAGATTGAAAACAAAAAATGTGAAAAATGCATCTGTAAATATAGCCTAAAAAATCAGCTCTGAATAAGTCGGGAATGTTCCAAAATATTGACTATTGCTCTAGCAAAATGACACTATCAGTGAGAAGATTATCATATAACATAGGCATCTATGGACCCAGTGTGACATATAATTACACCATTGTTTGAATATTAGAAACTGATCACTATAATATGACACACAAACTAACAATGGTTACAAGGGAACTGGCAAAAGAGAAAGTGTGAAAACGAAAACATGTAAGGACATGTCAAAAATACTTTTGTAAATATAACCTAATACAAGAAATCAGCTTCGAATGAACTGGGGATGCATAAAAATTACTAATCATTTTTGTAAGGCAATGACAACTTCAGTGACAACTTCATGGCTGTCAGAAAGACATCTCAAAACTTCTCTATAAATAAATTCTACACTGTCAGTTCACAGTAAGTCAGAAATACTTTTAAAGAACTTACCACTGTTCTAGAACACTGACAACTTCAGCGAGAGCATTATCATGGATGTCACGCCCTATAGCATAGTCCACCTCTAACTGCTGGTTCTTCTGGTCCAGTTTGCCGTGAATTATGTCTGCATATATCACTTCTATGATCAAATCCTGCAAAATACATGCAAAGAAACTGATTAAAAAATTAAATTACAAAAAACTGAATTAAAAAACTTGCAAATGATAAATGAAAGAGAGGACAAAGCATTTACAGAGTATGCAATTGTATTACAGTGGGAACCATTTATAACAGGACCATTTATAACAGGAAATCGCTTATAACAGGAGCATCGCCAATCCCCATGTCCACTCCTACTTTGGCTTTAGCAAAATATTATCTCATATAGCAGCTGTCCGTGACAGTCGAATCGCTTATAACAAGATACCTGTACTGCTAGGCGCTCACAATATACTACACCTATACGCCCAGTGGCACTCGGAAGCTGCGCGAGTTTCAAGTGGATCAAGTACATTTACTAACATAATCGCTTCACAGCTATTATTTCATCTGCTTTGTTCACTGGATAACAAATAACAGAAAGTAGGGGATGGCTGGTGGGCAATGAGATTAGCCAAGTGGCTTGGGGAAAGAGGAGGCGGGGGGGGGGCTCATTAATAATTCATAACATGATAGATAAAACAGGCTGAAGTGGTGGGCCGACATGGATAAAGAAAGGACTCACACGTGTAGTTCCTAATGTTAGGTAAGATAAACACGTATCTTACCATTCACTGACCACTTGGTCCAATTGACCAATCAACAGTAGTGAATATTGGCAAGTGCATTTTCATTTTGCAATGTTGATACATGTATCACTTTGTATTTCAATTGTATGCCGTGAACGGTGAACCAAGTCAGATTTATTGGCATCGCATTTTTGTCCCAATCAGTTCGATAGCTCTCCGGTTCCATACATCACCATTGAGAGTGCATGTATGGCCTTTCACCTCAGCTCCATGACAATGTACCCAAAAGATTGCGCATAAAGGGATTGGTACAATGGGAGGAGGGGTGCAGGTGGATAAGGTAATATGATACCCTTGATCTTTCCTTGCATTTAGGCTAGGCCAAGTTATTCTCAGCACTATGTTGGGGACAGCGATGTGGGAGAATCTGGCAGGAGGCCAATGAAGTATTGTGTTTTAGTGTTAGATATTTTATGCACGTGGTCAGTTAATCTGATAGGACTTTTGACTATATCAGTGCATGTACCACTAGTAGTACATGAACATACTGTGACCTCCAAGTGATATACCATGTTATTGTTATCCTCCTTACTATAATCTTTGCTCAATCTTGGGATATTATCACTCAAAACTAAAAGAATTCAATGAAGGGAGATTATCCATGAAAAAAAATGTCTCCTACAATCCTCTAATTCATTGTATGTCGGTTATAACAGGAGTCGCTTATAACAGGACTTTTCTTTGGTCCCAACAATCCTGTTTTATCAGGTTTCCACTGTATAATGTATAAAAACTTCATTAACACTGCAAAAATTTGTTAGAAGATGTCAATGTGATCTGATATGGAGATTTGTATTCTGTGGTTAAAATTACATTGCACAACGAGGCTGAAAATTTCAAAACTTTCAAAAACTCTTCGATATTCTTAAGTCACGGGCATAAATAACAGGCATGGGAACATAAATATATAACAATCCATATGTTCTATGTAACATTTTTCTCAAAGCTTTAAATATATCTTACCTCCAGATTTCTCACATTCTCCATTGCAAGCTCCTCCAGCAGAACTGAATATGGAATGCACTGTAGAGATGAATGTCACCACAAATTTTCTTTATTCATGAAGTTTCAATCTTGCAAATCAGATACAAAGCAAACATTTTTTTATCTTATTTATCACTCAACCAAATAAAATATGTGATGCTCCAACTCAAAATGGATCATAACATGTAGATCGCTGGTTCACCATAAGGCCAAAATAGGTTCACAGGTTGAGATTGTCCAGATATGAGATAACAATTATATTATGCTTTGTGTTCATCATTCTACCTACAAAATTAATACTATAATAAAATTCTCTATTTTTTTGTGAATTACTCTGACAAATGGTAGCGAGTGGTGAAAGAATTTTGTTGAGTTTTGATGATGATTTATTTTGATATTGTTTACTTGATCGCAGTCAGGCAAGCTGGCATGGTCTAGACAGTCTTCCCCTGCCCTAAAACTCGTAACACATGAATAGAAAGACTTAATCCTGTACTTTCGTTGGCTGGTATTTTGAGGAAATGACATGTTCTTGACCTAAATGCAAACAATTTTAGGTCAATTCGTTTCCACGGCCGAATCAGGATATTCAATAGGTTGATTTGATTACATGATAACAAAGAGAGGCTACTCTTCATTACTATTGTACTTATGCCACAGTCAGCTGATAGCATTACATGAAAAGAAAATCGCTGTCTCTGAATTCTGAACAATTACATTTTCCACACTGTCCTCATCTTTACCATATTCAGGTTGTGATATCAGCCCATCTAGCAGCAGATCTAGATCTCCTGTCACTACTGAAGAAAATCTTGAGAGTAAGAAAAAAGAGGATGCTGATGATGACGGGAACAGATCACTAGAGATGGTGACAGTTCATCAAATGTGAAAAGGCCGAGAGAGAATGGGAAAAAAAAATAAAGAAAAGTTTTGTTGTTGTGAGCGAAGGGAGGTGGCTGAACAGGGCTTAGAACATAAGACCATTGAATTCACAGCAAACAAAGCCATTGGGCTGATACAATGTGAAAATATGTATAATATGCTGAGGAGTTTTATATGTCCCCTTGTGTGAATGCATTATTATAAAAGGTTGAAATGTTTTTGGAATGCTGTTCATGCAATTGTACCTTTGACTAGTGTATTTTCTTGCGTTTTCGGTCTTGTGCCACATGCTGCTATAATAAGTTTTATTTGTGCATCAAAATTTTTGAAATTTTCTTTGTTGGTTTATAAGTTAATATTCTTGCTTGAGCCAAGTTTCATGCAGTTTAAACAATTTTAACTATGTGGTTGCTAGGCAAAGGTGTGACTGAACTTTTGAACTTTTACGAGCATTTTCTTGAAATGACTGACTGAGAATATAGGAGTTTATTGAGCCATAACTTTTTAATTATTTGATCAATTTGCTTCAATTTTGTTTCTATATCATCCTTCAACTATGCACCTTTAAGGCATGCATATATAACTCTTTCCAAAATTTCCCTCTTATGATTCATTTTGAGTTGGAAGATCACAATACTTTTTATATGCATATAAATTTCTTTTCTTATATTGTTCTCCACAGTAACAACACAGTTTATGATGAGGATATGAAACAATGCTTTCAGAAACGGTAATTTGATGATTAAGTCAATGAAATGACGGAAATGGTGTCTTACGAAGCTTTTCTGATAAAATAGAAGTTTGCAGATACTCGGTTCAAGAAATAAAAATATCTTGGCATATAAGAACAGTGGCTATATGATTTCCTGATCAAATTCAAATACACTCATTTCCCTTTCCATGACCACTAACTATCTCATAAAAATACTTAACATTAGACTCATTTCATCCAGTTTATGCAACAAAACCGCTCATTTATCAAGATATCATGCCCAGATTATACTACATTAAGCTAGTTTAAGATGCTAATAGTTTCAACTCACTTTGCTGCGTGTTGCTAGTGATACGACTGTTAAATGGCGCAGTTTTGTTAGCTGTGCTGGTGTGAGATCTGGTAGCTGGGCAGTGCTGGCTGTCAACATGGCAAAATGAAACAAACAAGACAAATTACTCCATGTGTCAAGTATAAACCAGAACACACCATCAGCTTTAATCCTTTTATTGCTGTAGCTGTGCGCATCAGAATCACAAGAATTCATTTCAGATTCTCACATCTCATTGGTGGAAAAAGATGAAATTACAGTGTCAAATATAAGTTGAATTTAACGGCTGTATTTAATGCAGATGCGTTAACAAATACGCCTAGAAAGCCTCCATAAATCAAAGAATTAAAAAGAACAACAACAAAAAAAAAGAAGAAAAAACACCACACAGACATACACAGATAAAAATAAATAAATAAATTTTTTAAAAAATAAAAAAACCACCCTGAATATTTCTAAAAACTCTTCTAGTCTGATACAGTATTTATTTTCAAAAAACCTCAGGTAGTTTCTAAATGAACATGACATAAAGTTAAGAGAAGAATATTCCTAATCTCCTTTCCTCATCTTTTAACAATATCAGTAACATTAGTTCCATTATTGATCTCTGTCCTATACCCTCCTCCAAGAAGTACTCATTGCTTATGACTACACCCTTGTGGCCCACACAGAATCAGACCTGCAGATGATGCTGGATCGCTTCTCTGAGGCCTCCAAGCTCTTCGGCCTGACCCTCAGTCTCGGTAAGATGGAGGTGCTTCACCAACCTGCACCAAACACCCATCCACCTGCACCCAGCATTGTCATCAACGACACACCACTTGCCAACGCCGAACATTTCACGTACCTGGGAAGCAATATTTCTTGTGATGGCTCCCTGGACAAAGAAATCGCCTCTAGAATCGGCAAGGCTAGTCAGGCGCTGGGGAGACTCTGCACCCGAGTGCTCAACCAACATAAAATCCGGTTATCAAAGAAACTGAAAGTCTACAGTGCTGTGGTACTCCCCTCCCTCCTCTATGGTGTGAAACATGGACACTGTATCCCAGACACATGAAAAGGCTAGAGTACTTCCACATGCGAGCTCTCAGTTCCATACTCAGAATTAGCTGGCACGACCACATCATCAGCCTGGTGGGTCCTAGAGAGTGCCAACTCCACCAGCATCGAGTCCTTGCTCATCAAGGCCCAACTTCGATGGATGGGGCATGTCATACGAATGGAGGAGTTTAGGATGCCAAGATGCCTGATGTATGGTGAGCTCCAGCTCGGCAAGAGAAACCAAGGCCGTTCAAAGCTGCGATACAAAGACACTGTGAAAGCAAACATCCAGTGGTGTCATGTCAAGCCGAGGGAACTGGAGGAGAATGCTATGGACAGACCAGAATGGAGAGCTTCAATCCACAAAGCTGCTGCCAACTATGAAAAAGTACGACGCCAGAAGCTCACTGCTGCCAGAGAAAAGCGACACAGAGCTGCATCAGCAGTGATCATAACAACGGGCTTCCAGTGCCCCCACTGTTTAAGACTCTGCGCCTCCGGGCTTGGACTGCAGAGCCACCTCGGGTATATCGATGAGTTGCAGAATGCAAATGTCATCATTGGATTCGATGGACAACCAACCACCCTCAGTAAGTCACTGTCTGTTGTGCATAATGATATACCCTAGTCTCATGATAATAACACAAGATATTTTCAGAATCTAATTTCATATAGAACGGGAATGTGCAGCAGATATTTAAAAACTTTACCCCATTGATTCTTTATTCAGAACTGCAACTGGGTTTTCATCAAACAGTTGGAAAATTCTGCCCCCCTCCCCCTCTCCCAAATTATTAGGTCACTCAAGTGCTGGTTATGTAAGATACTAAAAAAAAAAAAATGCTAAGTGAAGTTTGCAAGTTTTCACAGGAATCTGTGAGCGTGAGCCCTAAGCATCATCATAATCATCAAGCGTAACTATTTTGTAAATCTAGATTAGACCGTGAACAGCTGGCCTCGTACATTAGTCTTTCTGAGACTACAGACCTATTTTTCGATGTTTCTATACTTTGATGTGTTGATTTTCCATTAATAACTCTCACGCGATCACTCGACTGCATGTTGTCAGGCATGAGGTACCAAGAGCTACGAACTTCGAATAGCAGCCAAACACCAGTTTGGCTCTCATCTGAGGCATGTGCAAAACTCTTTTGAGCTTCCCGTTTCACTGTTATCAAGTGGTATCCCAAACCAAATTTTCAGACAGATCCAATACACATTTGGTTGGTACATCCATACAGAGCTCGATGAGACAAAAACACTGATACCAAAATCATTAA
>JBCEWB010414330.1:0-20395 GCA_039654565.1 Peronia peronii | reverse complement strand
TGTTACGGCGGCGGCCGACCGAAAAACCTTCCTCGAGCGAAACCCTTAACCCCCCCCCCCCCCCCCCTCCTCCCCTTAGGGGTTCGTCTTTCTTAAGCCTTTCAATCCTGAGACAGTAGGATTATCTCGGCTTTTTTAAGAGGTTGCCTGTTTTTGCTGAGAAAAATCTCCTATTCAGTGATACAACCACTATTTTGCTTCACTCTTGCATACCGAAAGTTCAAGATTGACCATAAGTCACATGACCGCTACAGTCAAAGTTCAGTGACCCAAATGAAAATACGCCAGTAGAGCAGGCTCATTGTTAGAGTTGACTTACCTAGATCTAGATCTAGATCTTGACAAAACCAGAGGCTGAGAGAGAACTCTGACAAGCGATCATTATCTTTCCATAAACAATCATGTCACTGAAAGGTAATGTGCAATCATGAAATGGAAAGTGTCTACTTTGACTCAAGTTTATGTCTAAGTAACAGTCGAATTTAGAGTTTTAGACTAGGTCTGAATCTGCGAACGAAAGAGAAAGTAGTCAGATCTAGATCTAGACTCTACGAGTCTGCGTTCTAGTACTTTTTAAAAATAGATTCTAGACGTCTAGATCAAGATTTAGATCTAGACTAGATCTAGGTTATGGTATGTTTTGGAACATACAATTACAAAGATTCTGTTCATCACAGTTCTAGAGCAGTGCTAGCATGAAAACATTTTATGTCCATTGAAACCAAGGCAGCAAGAGGTGGGATTAGAAGACTGGCACTATCTTCTCACTGTGGTCCCGGTGCAAATGGCATATATCGATACTGCGATTATTGCCTCGGCGATATACATTCAATTACTGTAAAGTGAACTAGACCAATCCCTGGCCCTAACCTGCTGGGACCCTTGGCTGTGCATACCCCCGAGGCAATAATCTCATTATCGATGTATGCCATCTGTACCAGGACCGCAGTGAGAAGGTAGTGCCAGGAGATGTGCCAGGCTCCTCTTCTGTCTCTAGCTCTAGTCCAAGGCTTTCACTTCCCTTCATTATTGCTACATGTATCTGTATCTCAACCATCCACTCCTACTTGGCCAGTTCCTGTTCCTTGGCTCCTACTCTTTGTCTTTCAGTCTTACTATCATCAGACTTCAAACAAGACAGTATACTGACTTTAACTAGATCTAGCACAGAACCAGATGTTAACACAGGATGTAATGGTACCACTATTTCCTTCACGTAAGGGGATCTGGTTTTTTGAGCCCCATTTGACATGTTACTATCACAGCAGGTTTGCCTATCATTGACTGTTGCTTTTAGATTGATAATTTTGGTATAGATAAAAAAATAGTGGAATCTGGGATTGACGATGTGCCTGTCATGAAGCAGTTTCTTGTTGTAAGCAGTCCTATTGTAGATGTTTTTCGTACTGTTTAGATAACCTTTTTTTTTTCTTCAGAATTTACCTACACTGATAACTTTGAAGTGACAAATAAGGTCAAGAATGACTTTGATGAGGCTGGATACATAATTGTGAGGTAAAAGCTAATTGGGTTCTGCAATGAATTAGTGTTGGTTTGATAACGTTTTTCTTCAAAGTCAGTTGCTTCTCTCTCGTGTTATTATTGACTTTTTAGATCATACAGTTTTTTTGTTGTGTCTGTGTAAATGATACCTTTGGTAAATGATGCTTTTTCACATGGCGCAATATATCAGTGATTACTTTCTGGAAGATAGTAGGCAAACTATTGTGTGCATTATTCGTAGGCTGTTATGAAATGTCACTAGCACAATGATCCTCTAATAGCTCTGGTCTGGAAAATCTCCCTCAGTAATGTAACTATCTTTAAAATTTACCCAGAGGTCTGCTCGACAGAGATGAACTGGAAAAAGTCAAAGAGGCTCTTGAACACACAGATAGTCTTATGAAAAATTCATTTCTGGTATGTATAACATTTTGTTCTCAGTTGATCTTGAAGATAATATATAATTGCTGAGACAGAAAATAACATGGTATTCTCTCATAATTCATGACAAAGTCTTTCATAATTTGTAACTTCATATAGAAAGAATGGTGGCCACGAGATTGCATAATAGGCCATGTTCAGAATAATTCAGAATTGTATAGTATAAAAATATGAACAGAAAGTTTTCCTTGTGTAGATGGTGGTAACTCTAAAACTAGAAAAAAATGTTTGATGATTCACAGTGAATCTGATTACAGCCTTTTAGTTCTTAATTTTACGCATGATCTGCACATCAAGAGCTTAAAGAACAAATTGCACAGTATTTTTATAGGATTTAAATCCAGATGAAGTAATAAACTACAAAGTAATGCCTTTCGTACTAATTCAGAAATTTTTTTTGTGAAGTAATTTTATTTGAACTGTCGGCTGCAGTCCATTACTGTTGTAGATTTTATTATTCATGTATTCCACATGATAACGATAAATTTTTAGGCTGCTAGTGCTAGCTTATAATTTTAAATTTCTATCAGATGATTTCCAAGTACTTCAAGGGAATGAATCAGATGCTGTATAATTCAGAATGATTGCTGTGTTGCCAAGTTTCCTTCAAAATTCTTTTCTCATTTTTTTATCATCTTCATTCTGCAGGTGAATGACAGTGAAAATCGTAAAAGTCGACTTTGCTTATGGAACCATCCCGGCAAAGATGTCACAGGGATGGTCGGGAGGTGTGAAAAAGTGGTCGGCACATCAGAAAAGGTATGGGCTGTCATTGTGTCACATTATAATTTGGAGAGCAGACTGGCCACACTGCATCTGTGGAAATTCGCAGATTGAACAAAAATTTCCAAAATTAATATTTTCAAGTGAACGAAATGGGTGATAAAACTCTGTTCCATGGTTGGCTCACGGAGTTTGTTCTTACTCATGCAGATTAGCTGATTCATGGCCTTTTCAATAGCTGAGTTTTGCACTTCCTGGAGTCAGATAATTGGACATTATACAAAAATCACAGAGATAGAGGAAAAATGTACTTCATGATTCAGCCAGATCCACATTCAATATGACAATAATCACTATTTTAACAAAATGAACTATAATTTGGCCTGTAATATTTTTTCAATAGAAAAACAGAAAAATTGTTTTTTAATCTCTGAAAATGGTAATTTGCCAGCTCAGGACATAGTTGATTTGTTGTTTTTCTGCTCGTTTTTTCATTGATTTGATAGAGAGAAAGCTCTTGTCATCATTCACTCTGTAGGTTATAATTTACTCATGAATGGCAAAGTGTTGAGAGTCCTTATATATTTTACCATTTCTGCTATCAGCGATAGATCTATGCGTTTAATGTTGCAACAGTTTTTCTTGAGGCTGCCTGACTCAGCTGCTTTTCATCACAATAAAGTTCATATAATATATGTTTTAATGTATGCTATAAGTATATTATATCTCATCAACTGTAAAAAAAAAATTCTTTAGAGGCAAAATAAAATGTATGTATCTCATCTTGTCTTATCTTATCCTATCTTGTCTTGTGTCTTAGATTGTCTTGTGTTATTCTTATCTTATCTTGTCTTCAGCTTTTGGGTGGAGAAGTGTACCACTATCATACTAAACTGATGATGAAGGAACCATTCACTGGAGGCGAGCACGTCTGGCACCAGGATTATGGGTAAGCTCATGTGTTTGCTCCATGCAGATGTCTTCTCATATGTTAATGAAAGTCCATCAGTAAAAGTCTTTGATTTGGGAATGCATTGTCAGCCACCTAGCCTGAACTGTGCCACAGTTTGTTTTTGTTTTGTTGATTGGAATGAGGAGTTTGTTTATTTGTGTTCGGGTTTAATGACACATCAGCACGATTACAGCTTTATTGTGCCAAACACGGTAAGATATGCTTACATGTCAAGAAGAAAAGAGGAAAGAAAGCGGGACAGAAGACAGGAGCAAGGAGAGAGAGAACAGATGTCTCTCCTGGAATGTCGAGGATGGCACTCCATTGCGATCCAGACTATTGGTTTTCTAGGCATGAAAGTTCTGCTTCTGTATTAGAATGAGATTTGAGTTATTTCTCATCCATTCTGTACCAATTTTCACACAGATATTTTGTTAAATACCATGACTATATGTTTCTGTGCTACTAAGTCTGATTTCTGATTTCTCTGTTTGTCTTAAAAATGTTCATTTTACAGCCTCACCAATGTCAGGGCGACTGGAAAATCAGTTCTTTGTCTCTCCAGGAAAGTATGAGAAATCAGACTTAAGCAAATAGAAAGATATAGTGATGATATTATAGATAAATACTGAATCTTGCAATGCATACTGAAGCTAGAAGGAGGAATTTGTTTTGAAATTTTAATCAACAAAATTGTTTTTTCTTTGATTTTTATAATTTATTAAAAATGTTTTCACTTTAAAGCTCCACATGTAATTTTTTTTTTTTTTTTTTTACTCATGGCTGCCACAGATACTGGTACAAAAATGGCTGCCTGTTCCCGGACATGTTGACAGTGTTCATTGCTATCGACAAGTGCTGGAAGGAGAATGGATGTCTGCAAGTAGGTCATGTCGGCCTGGCTGTACTCCTACCAGCCTAAGAATCAACATTTATAGATAAAACTTGTGAAGAGAGATTATTGCAATTGTTAATATTTCATTTTTTTTATTACTTTGTAATATTTTTTCTGTACTTCTGTTTTTTTTTCCCACAGTTTAGAGTCTCATGAGTAACCTTTAAGACCTGGTATTTATTTGGGTTATTAATTTCTCCAAATGTTTTCTTTAACTCACTTGAGTGAGAGTCATTACAGACTGACAACCATTTTCGTGGTTTGAACAATCTTTTCCAACACATATAGTATCCTGACTATATTAATGCAATTTATAAATGACAATCTACAGAAACAGCACCATTACATGAAGACAAAAATGTAAATCTGTCAATTTATTTTATTTCTTATTATTTTCAAACAAAAAGACCAAAATTTGCATGCACACATTTTTTTATTTATCTGTTTTTATTGTGTCCATTACTAATTAGAAATTCTGGGTCTAGATCACAGCCATTATAGTCCAGTTCATTACTAAAATCATTACTACATCCACCAAACACTTCAAATTGCGTTTTTCATTTACCAGTTAAAATCACTACGATGGTGTTCCTAGCATAAGTGGTAATGTAATTCAACTAGTTTGGTCTATATGAGATGATCTTCTGTATAAACATGGAAACAAAACGTTATTGGCAGAAAGTAATTGATTGTTGCAATGGCAGTTCCTGTGCCTTCTGGGGGTAAAAGGACGGAGAAATGAGGCTGTAAAAGTCTGTTCCACAAGGATTGCAGTATCTGCACCTAATAGATAGCATGCAATATGGCATCATCTGTGGGAATAATCTCAGCTGTGGTCAAGAATGTTTGAAAAGATGGAATATTAAAGTTTGTCCACCTGGACAGTTTCCTAGTATGAGCAAATCAGTAACCTACCTAAATTTAATTGAATTGTTAGTGACGGACTATTTTAGTTTCTTTGACATTTTAGATATCGACAGCTGGAGAGTGACCAGTGGAGCTCAGGATGATTGTGGATTATCATTTGATTGTTGACAAGAGAAGGAGTTTTCATTACATATTTAGCTCTGAATGTCATGCTTGGGTGATATCCTACCCAAACAGTTTGGCTGAGTGGTTGAATGACATGAAAACAAAGTAAGAAATTATGACTGTAATATGGGGCGAGAAATGCGGTGAATTTGCTAAAACTGTGTTACGAAGATCAGTAGAATTTAAGGGAAACAAAAAAAGAGGTAGCAGAAGAAAAGGTAGACCAAGGGCATGCAGGGGTGAATCAAAACAGTATTTACTGAGACCCACACCCTATCCACAAAGACAGCAGATACACAGGACTGAGTCACAGCTTGTCAGGAGGTGCCCTGATGGCCTCAGACATAGTTAAAGACTAAGATTATGAAGAAATTTACCTGCTGCATATACATGTGGTATTGTTTCATTTATCAGTTTTTCATGGTTAGCTTACATGCATTGTTAATTTGCCCCTTTGAAAGATTCTGGAAGGTTCTCACAACTGCGGACGCATCGAGCATGTGATGGTGGGAGGACAGACAGGGGCAGATCTGGAGCGGGTCGCTGAGCTGAAGAAAGTGCTGCCCTTGCGATTTGTGGAACTGGAACCAGGTAAATTTTTGCAATGTCATCTATAAAATGTGAATGTGTAACACCTGACTCAACACTTTAGTAATCAATGGCAAGAGACTACTACTTTTTGGTTTTCTATTTGAGTGTAAATGTTGACATTTTTTTTTTCATAAAAGCATTTTTATTTTACAGAGAATTTTGGAAGGAGAGGTTTTGATGACAGTCAAGGCAAAAAACCTGTACGTTTCATGTTATGCAATTGTTGGACAACATCAGACATATTTACTGATGGGCACTGCATGGCTAAAGTACTTAGGAGATATTTTCAAAAATACATATTTCTTGATTTCACACTTTGAAACAATTGTGAGTATACGATAACTTATTTCCATCCTGTCTGTCATTTTTCAGGTGATGCTCTGTTCTTCCATAGCAACCTCTTGCACACAAGTGCACCAAATGAGAGCCCTCACCGACGCTGGGCATTTCTCTGTGCCTACAACCGCGCTAGCAACAACCCTGTATATGAGCATCACCATCCACAGTACACACCTCTGACCAAGGTTGGTAGACTACCTTTGCAAGCTGTGTCATATGCCACTAGCAAAATATTATTAATTATATTGTATAGATTGAGACATTTTAGTTAACATTAAACTGTAGTAGAACAAGCGAATTTCATGAGCATCATATTGCTTTTGCAAATAATCTCTTGTTAAATTCATCTCTTATGATTGGAAAGGAATGATCAGGTTTTACCTGAAGCGCTTTAGTAAGAGCAATGTGGTAGGTCTCGTCATTCTAAAGTACATAGCAATATCAATTTCTTGGCTAAGATTTTGTGTACACAAGATGTCAAGTGGTTGGATGAAATTAGTCAAGTTCCAGCGTTTCATGTATGTATTGTAAGTGTCAATAGTATGCATCAGCATACTTTCCTTTGGTGAAAAGAAACAATAATTGGTTAGTTTTTCTATGCCACAACATTCATAGGTAACATGAACCCATGGCCAGAAAATTCCAGGGGTGCCAACCCTCCAGGAAAAACCAGGATTTTCCCGGATTTCAAGTGAAATTCAGGGCACCTGGAAAAGTGTTTAAAATCCCAGGTTTCTCATAAATTAAATAATAATAATAGTAATAACAAAGAAAATCACCGAATTAGCAAACTAGGAACATTTTTTGCTTACTCGGTGGTGTGACATCTAGATCTACGTTTTTGATGGGACTGTTACGTTCACTATCAAAATCAAACAGAGTTTTGTAGTACTGTTGAAATTATGCATGTGACGTGATTTCTCTGCCAGAACAAAAGGCATTTGTGTAATGTTATGGTCGGTGACCTCATTTCGTCTGGTGGCTAGTGATGGTCAGTGTCGCTTAGAGTGTCTCACCCGTATATAGAGCTATAGATCTAGATGGGCTTCTGGTATTACCCAGCCCCCTCTCTAGATTTTCTCACTCCATATGGTGAAAAGCATGGGGGAGGGGGGGGATTTTATGCAGTCTTAGCCAATGTAACTGGCTGTGTGTGTGCCCCAACTAGTTCTAGGTTCCTGACTTCAAAGGACGAAAGCCAGCTGACTGTCTACGGAACCTTATGTGCAGCAAGTTTGGTGTCACATAGAGATGAGAACTAGCACAGATTTCTCATCTCCTATCCAACCCCACTTTCCTTAGCATCAAATCAAAGCCATAGATTTAGAAGAAACATCGTATTCCATTAGGCAGGAGCCGGGGAGAGGGGAAGGGGCGTGGAGTAGGGGGGGGGGGGGGGAGGGGTGTACAGAAACATGGAAGGAACAAAGATATGGTTAATGTTATGCTGTATCATAGATTGCTATAATTACTGATTCCGATTATAATGGGTGTCACCATAAATTCCACTCTGGTTTTCACGTTGTACTTTCACTATCATATTTTATATTGATATACCATACATGTACATGATATAGATATATAGATCTAGACCGAAATATTCTGTTTGCTTTCATCAAACTGTCAAATAGACCAAGGAATTAACTGTAAATAGTGACTGAATTTTTCTGTACGTATATTATTTCCTGGATTTTACTATGCAGTTGACAATATGTATAAATAACTGCTGTGTGCATCAATTCTTTGATTGGATACTGCAAAACAAGTTTTAGCATCGGATTTCTCTTAGTATGTAAAATCCCTGTTTTAGGTTGAAAATCCCCGTTTTTTTACAGAGAAATCCCTGTTTCAGCCATGATGGGGTTGGCAACCCTGAAATTCTTTTTTCTCAACGAAATCCTCTTTGACATTTGACTGATTTCATCCGTTTGGGCAAACATATAGAGTAAATCTGGCAACAAAATGTGTATAGCTGTAGTTGATCCTCGATAACTAAATGGTTAAACGATGTGATGTCAGTGGCCTAGTGATTGGACCGTTGGACTCAGGATCTATAGTTCCAGGTTCAAATCCTGACTAGTCTGGGCATTTTGTCCTTGGAAAAGACAATTTATACACATTTTTTGACTCGACCCAGGTTGTAATGGGTACCCGATTATAGTCAATGGTTGATATTATTAGATTGATAAGGATTTGAGTGCCAAACAGGCAACCGCCTCGTATGCTTCCCAAGAAGCTGAGGACATTTATGAGTGTTTTCTATGGGTCTGTTGGCGTAATAATAGATTGTAAAGCACTTAGAGCCTATACTGTATACGGGGATAAGTGCTCTATGCATGCTGTCTATTATTATTATTATTATATTATTATGAAGTACCGTCAGTGTCTGTCTGTCAAACAGGTGCCCAACTCAGCCATCCGAGAGTGTACCAACACCACTGACATGTCAGACAAAGACTTCATGGATCCGACCAAGGACAAGACCATCATCGCCAGCAAGAATGAGAAGTAATATGGCTGTCCAACATAACTGACAAACAGCAGGAGCTGTAAGAGCGTGTTGATCACGCTTGTTGTATGTCACTGTCACAGCGTTTGGTGTCAATCAAGTGATTTACTTACGCATATAGTAAAGAGATTGCATTGATTGGAATCGTGATAATACATGCTTTCCATCTATCTGAATCTTTTCACGTAATCGATAATAAATGAAATACAATGGAGTAATTTGATGGATACACAGCAATATTTTTCATTTGTTTCAGAGTAAACATAGACAACTGTGCAGGAACCCAAGAGCTTTGTAGTTGTTCACGTGATTGCAATAGAGCTTATAAGGAATTCGTTGTTATGCAATTCATACATTGTTACTTTGCTTGCTTACAATTTACAGATCATATTTACAAGTGTTGGCGGTTTTAAATTTGATTGTTTTGCTTTTCTTTTTTACTGTTTGTCAATCTTTTTGGGGAACTGTTTAATCATATACAGAGAAGGATAAAGTGTATGAATTGTTCAAATGCTCTGAGCAGTCAAAGATTAACAATGAATAAGAAGTAAATTAAATCTAGGATGAGCAATTCATACATATTATGTTATTTCTGTTACAACTCCCTTCCTACATGAGACAGGTAAAGTCTGTATTTTATTCTAATGCCATAGTAGTAAATGCTTTAATTTACTATCTTTTCCTGCTCTAGGCAGGATTATATGTGTGTATTTAATACATATTATGAAATAGTTTTTACACAGAAAGTGTAAGTGGGAATTAAGTAATGTGTTTTATTAATCCTCCCTTATCCATTTCCCTTGTTATTTGAAATTGAAAGAAATTATGCCATGTGATATGTTTTGTATATCTTGCTGTTCTAAAGATAGTAATGTGAAATTTCATCAGAAAGCAAATAATTGCACCAAGTTAATAAGTATAAGATAAAGTTTGTGTCAAATTGAGTACATTTGAGTACAATTCCTCTGTGGTTTTCACGTCGTACTTTCACTATCATATTTTATATTGATATACCATACGTGTACAAAGATTACAAATACCATTTGATATATTATCAAACGGCATTTGGCTAAATGCAAGCTGTTACCACCCTGGCAATAAGTTTTACTCCAAAAAACTTTACTATAGGTACATGACATTAATAAATATTGTTTTTTGATTCATCTTTCAAAGGGTACAGAGAAAAGTTTTTTTTCTTGTTGTTTGCCCATGAATGATACAAGGAACATGTAAATCTGGATAAGATGGTGAAAATTATTTTATTTCCAGTAAGCTTCATGATCAATAACTTTTTAGAAATCCATGTTTTATGCATTTATAAATGCAAATTGTGTATCTTGTAAAGGCATAATGCAAGTGATGAGATGTCCTTAGAAAATGATTTACTTCTATAATTGGAGTAGATAATGATTCATTGTTTTTCAATTAATGTGATGCTAAATCTGTATCTTATGGTTTCACTAACCGTACTTTCACCTAGTCAAAAGACAATGATTAATTATGTATTATTTTAATAAATAAGTGTCAGTTGGTTTGGAACACACATAGACATGCTGTGTTTCGTCACCTAAAAATAAGCAATTGGTCTCAGAATTTTCTTGCTACTGACTTGTCTGACTTGAGTAACAGTCATGAGAATCTAAACTGCAGGCTTGTGGTGATAGAAATCCAATCAGGACTGCCAAATTAAGAGTTTAGTACTGATACTTTTTCAAATAATATTGTTGCTGAATGTTTCTGTGTACGTAAATCTGATTTCTGAAATGAGAGACAAAAAGAGCTGATTTCCCGGTCGTCTCAGCTTTGTTGAAACCCGGAGAATTAACACATCTTGCTAAATACATTTTCTTGAATGTCTTCATTTTTCAGGACTCAACACTGATGAGACAACTGGGAAATCAGTTTTTATTTTGTCTGTCCTGTTAGATTTCATAAATCAGTCTTAGACACAGAGATATTTAGCGACACTGTATGTCCCTGTCCCAAAGCTTTTTTACATCATTTTATTTCTACATTTATTTACATAACATACATTTTACACGTCATGGAATAATGATATGAAATTTTTAAACTTTTCAACTAATTCATTCTCTGAATGGAAGAATGGCAGCACAAACACCCCATATAACGTAGGCCTTGATGTTGTTGATCATGTGCATGTTCTTAGCCTTAATAGTTTGTGTCAGCAAATCTTTGATGGATGTGCAGGAATTTGAATGCTCAGACCTGTGAAAGTGTTTTGGGATCAGTTGTATTTTATCTTATTCTTGTAATGGAATTGCAAATTGCAAACTCATTTACTGTTATCATAGGCAAGAAAGCTCATGATTTGTTTTATCCCATGGTGTTCTATGGATGAATTATTGTGCAAAACTACCTGCTTTATATTTAATATTAAAACATAGCTCCCTTTACAAAGCAATGAAACTGAATTTCTAATAAAGCAGGGTGTGGAAAAAATGTTGAGGAAAGAACCAATTGATTTTTATGATTTTTTTTTTTTTTTAAACGAAAATCATTTTAAACGCTTTGTCTGCCCTGATAGTGCACAGGATTTGATGGATTTTCCCAATTTTGCCCCGGCTCTGAGTTGTCTTATTGTGCAAAGTTGTCTTGTTGTCAAGAAAATGTCTGCGGCATAATGTATTGTGGAGATATTGATGGAAAACAGATACATAATCATTTTTTAAAAAAAAAATCTTTTATTGTGTCAGTTGTTTTGTTGCAGCATAATTTCTTTGTAGATCATCAGTGGTATGCTATGGTATTTTTAAAAATTATGGAAGAGGGGATTTGGAAAAGGAAAGGGCCATTATATGTTATCCCTATAATTTTCAGATGTGTTCAATATTTTAAATTTACATAACTACATGTAGTTGGTAGAAGTAGTAAAATGGCTGTTTTTATGCTTGTTTTGTTTTTCAGTTTCTTCATGTTTTTTTTTTTTTAAATTTTATTTTAACCTTTTTTTTTTTTTTTTAGATAAAAACTATTACAAGATAAAAACTATTACAAAATTGTAATAAGAAGGCTTTACTCAAATTTTCACATGTTTTTGATTTTTATTGTACTGAAGTATTAAGTTTTACACACTGTGATATCAAATTTTTATATAAGAGAAGACTTAACTTATTGTGAAAATGAATTAACATTTTGAAATGTGGACTGATTATCCAAGTGCTTTTTCTTAAATTCAGTATATTTATCTTCAAAAATCAAGACAATAATTTACCTCTATTTGTAGGATTTCTGTCAAAGGGAAACATTCAGTGTTTGATTTTTGTGAATTCAATATCAGATTGCCCATACTTTGCAATAAGCGGACAGCTTTGTGCCAAGCATTTTAACAAATGATATTTTTTTTTACATATTTGTGATTTGGTTTGAGTTTTGATTTGAAGATGTATTGACATGATCACAGCCATTCTTACATCCTGCGCTTGACAATAAACTCATCTATATTTTTAACCTGTTCACTTTGCTTTAATTGTTAGATTTGCTGAACAGCAGTGACAATTGTATATTTGAAGTTTTTTTGCTTTGAAAAACCTATTGATCTTTCTCCATCTTTTTGTATCTTATACTGCTATGAGTCAGAACCCGGTCATTATGAAAATGGGAGGGAAACAAAAATAATACAGCTGGAATGTGATTCTGCAGTTGATTTCAAAAGAGTCCAGTGGTCAGACAGATGAATAGATCAAAGCATTCTTGATAAACTTTCAGTAGAAATGCAAAATTTATGTGAAAGTAATAGGCACAGACTGAGATATTGATTATATTGGTCATGCAAACAGAAACAAAATTCAGTCAGATGACGACAGTTGTCCAGGGCAAGGTTAAGCCCAGAAGGAAAAGAGGCAGACCAATCAACATCATACGTTACCAACATCACTAAGATCAGCACTCTTGGTGGGATACAAGAGGTCATATAACTCAGCAGAAATAATTAAAGATGATGTTGTTGTGTGAAGCTTATACTGTCGACAACAGTGATGAAAATAGACAACAGATAAAAAAAATTAAGATGTGCCAACAATTGCGTATGCTTATACAGAGGGAAAACTAGTTATTATTATTATTATTTTTTATTATTTAGTCTTTCAATCCTAAGAAAGTAGGATTATCTCAGCTCTAAGTGGCTGCCTGTTTTTGCTGAAAATTTTTTATGGGTAGAAATTTGGAATTTGGAAATTTTGCCCAGGCAGTGGCACTATGCCTACTCTTCAGCAATTTTGAATTGCCAAGGGTTCTTTAACGTGCATAAAGTAGACACGGGACAAAATATATTCACCCTTATCCAAGAAGGCTAGACGTCAGGCTTCCCTACCCAGAGAAAGCCCGGGGATCGTTGAGTCACTGAAAAAAGTGGGTTTTTATCTTCATTTTCTTCCATCCCCTGATGGAGGAGTTTTTTTCACTGTGAAGCAGACGCCAAACCACGTACCCCCTCTAGTTAGTATTAGTACGTTTAACCAGATCTATAGCACAGCATTACAAGAAGACCTTTGATGGAATTCCACCATCAGTATTATCTCTGTAATTTCAATAGACCACATCTCAAAGTTAAGTGCTTTTTAGGGATAAAAAAAGATGTTTGTTAAACTGTTTATTTAGTTTCATTATCCCAGTAGACTGTCTATGATTAAGACCTGTAATATTAATAACACTACCTTCTTGTACATTTTTGAGACTATTTAAACTATTATGATTATTCATCATTTTTATTATGAGATTTCCTTAATGAATGATCTCATTCTCATGTACATGCCTTTTAAAAAGGATTACCACTGCAGATAACATAAAACATAAATTATTTCCCTCTCACTCCATATTTGTTGACTATATCATCTCCAGGCCAATTTCTGGTCTTCAGTAAATTTACTGTGAATGATAAACAATGGTCATCCTCTTTTTTTCAATCTTGCTGGCTGAATAAAAAAATATCTATCTGATGTCCTTGCAGATTTCAGTGAGACATGGTGTTTTCAGTTAATAGTCACAACTTCAACTCTGTTATGCACAATAATAAATTATCATTGATTCACCTCTCTTAGAGAGCTCAAGCTACAAGCACTCTGTCAACATGTTTTGTCCTTCCTAATAATCGATTTGTTTCCCCTGCCAATACTTGCCTCATTTATCTGGAATGCTAAACTGTTGGGCGAGAAAAATTAACTTTCTGTCGGTAAAACACAGAAATCTGCGCATTCTGTTGAGAGTACAAACATATCCACACAACTGTGTTAAGAAATGGAACTATATAGCTTGATGAAATTTTGATGGCAGAACGAGACACAAACACATTGAAATTTGCTTTTGTCTCACAAATTTTAGAAATGGAAGAATTGCAATCCAATACCACCCATTTGCCCAAGGCAGAAAGAGCTGAAAGTAGTCTGATATTGAATTTGTGTACCATTGCAGGCTTTGCTAGTGTGGACTCGAATCTTGGGGAATAACCTGCAGAGAGCGATATGAGAATGGAAAATCACTTGTTAATAAAAAGAAATTCCCATACACTGATTTCAAATGTTCTGTACTGAACTATCATGATATGTAACATTTTCGTTTCAAACTTTTCCGAACCTCAACTTCTATAATTAAATATCATGCTATGTAACATTTTCGTTGCACGCTACACAATAACAGAAATTAAGTGGCTGCTTTAAGCCAAGTTTATGTTGCAACATACTTATTCAAGTGGAAAAAAAAATGAAAAGGCTCATCAATTGAAATGTTTTCCTCCATTTCATAATAAGTGATCCGTTACGATCTGCTGATCTTTCACCATTAAGGAAAATGAATGTAAAAATGCAATGTAGCAATTATATCTGAAGAGCAAAGGGAGATGAAAGGGGTGAGTAACAATAAGGCTGACAAAAACATTCATAAGGAAACTGGTTGCAGTTTGTTTTAACCCCCATGATATTTGTGGACATGAAAAGGAACGACACAGAAGCTTTCAATCTTTATTTTTTTTTTTTAGAAACAAAACAAATGAAATTAGATCTATGTATTCCGCAATGAAAGAGTGAAGAATAGATGCTCGTGTCAATAGTCAATTGTTGGGAAACACCTTGACCTCAATTTCTAATCTATAAATAGTAGTCTATGGACGGTGTGACCCGAGGATTTCCCTGTGCACATGCGCAGACGGCAGGTACACGTCAGTCAATGAAGGGACGGAAACAATCGGAACAGACGATCTGTTTCATGTTGCACCGAGCTGGGACTATCGACAGTGGGAGCGATGTCTTCATGTTTCTAGTGTTTTATTCTCACAGCGGCAGGATGGCATGAATTATGTGGAAAATTTATTTATGTTTGATAACCGCCAGCCTCATTTTCCAATCCTGTGGGTAAGTAGATAAGCAGAAGTGGCTTAAATTTCGAATTTCGGTAAGGGCAGGGGTGGATCTCTCTAGATCCTAGAAGTAGAATCCAGATTGTAGACGCATGAATCCAGATCTAAATCTAAGTATCTGGATCTAGATCTTTCTAGACAGCTCAAACATCTCCACGCCAATGTATCAGATCTGCCAATTTCTAATAGCCTACCCTGGCTTACTGAGAGGAACTATTTTTGAAGATTTTTAAATTTGGTTTTTCCTTGCCTTGTCACGCCTTTTGTGAAATAGATCTAGCATTTAAGCCAAGTTTGATAGACTAGGTCTATGGTCTGTCTTATGCCTATTTATGAAGGGGTGGAAAAGGTATGGAGGTTTTGAAAATTTGAACCTTGAATGTAGACAAGACCAAGACTAAGTCTGGTGTAGAAAATTGTTTAGTGAATTAAATTCGGTCGAGATTTTATCATTTACATCCCATTTAATTTTCAAGAGACTGGTAGATCTAGACTTCTAATAGATCTGTAGATCTAATTTATAATAAGTTTTTTTTTATTTTGTTAAGCAAATCTTGCTCTTTTTGTAGTGGTCTTTTGGTCAGGATTCTGTGTAATTTCAATGAATTCATATTGGTAATGGAACAGTGAAATTTGATTTTCAGTTAAAAGTGAATTTGATTTTCAGTTAAAACTAAGTGTGTCTTTTTTTATTGTAAGTTAGAGGATACACCCTGAAAAAATGAAAGTGGTATGCATCCTCTTCCCCCCCCCCCCAATTCACCGTTAATGCTATAAATACTAATTTCATTCCCAGGGTTAGTGCGGAGGAGCACACAGTTGTCCCACAGGAGGAAAATGGAGGCAGGACAATCTCAAAAGACCCAACAGAACCAGTAGCTGATAGTAACAAAAATGTTCATGAAGAAGCCATAACAGAATCCCATCCATTACCAGAGGTAAAACTGAAACTGTTTTGATGATCTGTTGTTACTTGTTCTTGTCTGTAAATGTTAACTTTGAGACTAACCACAATAAAAATTCAAATGGTCTAAGTCTTAAGCTCAAATATCTGATTTTAGAAAGTGATCTTATACACTGTTTTTATCAGTTTTATCATGCTTCGTCAGTCATGAACTTACATTTTAAATCCAATTTTAATGCATGAATAGAAGATGTGAAATTCTTATTTCTTTAATTTTATTCACTGTACATATTTTTTCTAATCAGCAGAATGCTCTCATTATTAATCTTTATTTACTGTTAATTTGGGTATGGACTTAAATTTCATCATGGCTGTAAGTGTTAAGATAAAAATGATTACTTTAATTTAGCGAACCAAATATGATACATGCAATGTGAATTTGTTTGAAATTTCTTTATAAAGTTAAAAAGGACTATTTGGGCTACCAAATATAGCATAGTAGATACTTCTGCAATGGCTGCTCGCGGTTTGCACATCATGTTTTCATGGCAGTACTTGGACAAATTCCAGTATAAATTTAATATATCCATGCCATGTATTTAACTACAGACAACTTGCAGTGAGAAACATTGATGCCGCTTAACTGGAAATGGCACAACTTCTATGACTGACAACATATTGTTTAGAGAGAAAAAAAAAAGGAAATTGTACTGCAATAATTCTATCAGGCATATAACTGGGAAACTACACCCAGAATAATTGTTGAATGTTGTTTAAATGAATGTTACTGAATGTTAACCAGTCCAAAAGTAAAAAAACAAAATTAGTATCTGCTGTTTTGTTTAAAATCCTTAACTTATGAATGGATCAGCTTATTGAGCCAGAGAACTTCAAAATTGTTTGTCTATGTGCGTCTGTATAGCCTCCCTATCCAGTCCCCACGGACGAAGGACAAGCTGATATAGTGCCACCCACCACCACTTCTGGCACCGTAATTGTGGTTGGTGCTGGAGCAGGCGGTGCTGCTGCTGCTTTCTCAGTGCCGGATATTGAAGATGTTAGCAGTATGGATTCCACAGCACAACAAGTGGAATACACGGGAGACTCCACAGTGGTAAGTTAGCATTTTGTAGTGTCTTCTTTTGTCCTAACCCTCTAAAATCCAGAAGATATAGAGATGTGTGATGTTCAAGTCCAGATACCCAAACCAGAATTAGTGGTCAACAAAATAAGACAAATTATGCAAAAGATAGTTGTGAGACCTGTTGCCTTGATAACTCTGTGGACTTTTATCATTTTACAGAAGTGTCTTTTTTTAGAAAAAAAACACACAAAGACCGTTGACCGGTATTGGGATATTTATTAAATAAAATTCACAAATGGAGATTCGGAAAAAAAAAAAAATGCAAATTTCGAACCTAGTTGGTTCTTCTTCAGGGAGGGTAAAGAAAAAAATGTCTGAAGAGTACATCTGTTGTCTTTTATAGTCTGTAGCTAGAGGGTCATAAATGGCAGAAATGGATCATGGTAACACGAAGCATCTATAATTATAGTAATTGATACATGTAATTAGGTGGTTTCCGATGGGTGCACCCAGTTGGTCAGGACGGTAAGTGGAAGGGGGAAGGAAGAGTGTGAGGGGGGGTGAAGAAAAAGTTATCGGGTTACTTTGGCCTATAGGATGGGTCTTATGGACTGTTTTCCAACTGTATGAGGCTGTGTTGTAAAGTTTGTCAAACAGAAGCTAACAGCAGGAGCAGGATCCCGAAAGGTGGACTTGTATCATTTTAATGGTATGGCAGAATAAGTCATTCTTTGAATGAATGGGATTTTGTCAACTTTGATACAGTGGATTCAGGAGGGTTACATTATTGCAAATGTTGACAGATTGTCAGTGTATGGAGTGAAAAACCAATTATAAATCTATCCTAAATGCTAACAATACAATGTGTTAGTTTCCGTTTTGTGAATTTGGGAGTGAAGACATCTTGGCTTTCAAGAATTGATATGTACTGAGGTGTGTGGGAACTCAGTAATTCATAGAGAGTCTTGTCTCTACCCAGAAAAAATGCAGTCTTTTTCTGCTGAGAGAGAGAGAGAGTGCATGTGGGAGGGTGGATGAGATAGGGAGAGAGTTACGGTTACAATTTTGTTAAGCTTTTCAACCTCCTGTCATGGTGGGTATCTCAGCTGTTCAAAAACTTACAAAGATATAACTTTGCGAGCTCAATATGCACTGTCTTAATCAAGGAAGAGGGGGTGGAAAGGTTTATCATGTGCTGTTCTTCAGTCCAGATTACCCGCAGTAGAGTGCCGGCTATTAGCCGTCTATATCAGTCTTGATGGAAATGTACTGAAATCTATGGTGTAAGCTGAATTAGTATGTTTTGTCAGAGCAAATATCACAGGACAGCTAGGAAACTAATGTTTGTTCCCATGACTTTATCTTTAGGTATGCTGGAAATTTAAACAGTAATTTATCAAATTATTTTGAATGATCAGCTAGGGTGCTTTGAGTGACAGATTGTAAAAAAAAAAAAAAGAGATTGGTTGTGGGGGGGAGGGGGGGGGATTTCTTTGAATAGTCAGTCACGAACTCAACAACAGTAGACTAGTGTGACTCACAATATAATAGGCTGATGTATCTGGACTTCGGTTTATTAATGGCTGAGGATACAATCTCTGATTTCCATATGGGGTGTGTACACATATTTACCGAGTTTGTCTGTCTCTGCAAAGGTACTTCCCATTCCTGCTACCTTTTTGTGCCCCTCCCCCTTTCTCCTTTTTCCTTCCCAAACATACACAAACCTTTCCCACTGCCACCCTATAACATTTTGGCCGATGGCTAAATTGATTTTATTATGGCATCTATAAATAAATCATAAAATGAGGCAAGTTATTGGGTTTCTTGCTAACCCTGGTGTATGTGATATTTTTTTTTTTTTTGAGAGGAGGAGGGAGGTGTGTAGTAGATTGTGAAGTCCCTCCCCCCCCCCCCCCTTTTTTTTTTTCCTTCAAGCCTTTCAATCCTAAGAAAGTAGGATTATCTCGGTTGTAGGCGCCAGCCTTTTTTTTTTGGTGAGAATTTTTTTGGGTAGAAGTTTGGAATTTGGAAATTTTGCCCGGACAACGGCGTCTCCGCTCTACACTTCGTCAATTTTTAACTACCGGGGGTTCTTTCACGAGCGTATCGTACGCACGTGACCTCTGAAATATATTCGCCCTTCTCCGAGAAGGCCAGACGTCGGACTTCTCTACCCAAGAAGTCAAGAGACTGTTGGGTCATTGAAAACATACAGATTTCTATCTTCATGCTTTTCCTATCCCCCGTTGGCAGAACCCGCGAGTCGAACCGCAACCCAGGACGTAAGTTGTTCTCCACGGAGGAGACGCGATAATAATGTGCACTTTACGGTTACCATTTTCTTTGCGCCTTTCAAGCTCCAGTGGGGTGGTTATCTCCAGAGTTGTGAATCTTCTACATTTAGCTACCTTTTATGAAAGCAACGCCGGCGGCGGTCATCGGAGCTTGGACTACTCAGAGCTGTCAGAACATGACAGGAACAGGGCGTTAAAAGCAATTGGTCGGCGCTGATAGAGCGTAGCCGATCTGATTCTAGTCCATAGGCCATTATCTTATGCCGTAACTGTTAACGTTTAAAGACCGCTCTACCTTGTCACTCAGCTGTTGGCCGCACGTTGTTGGTATCGGTTTCGACCTTCCCTGGGTTTAGAAAAGAAAGCCAAGGTGGGAAGAAAAAAAGGACGGAGAATGGAATTGATGTTACAGATAACGGGTGCTATCAAACGAACTACAGGCCGAAGTAAAGTGTCAGGCTGTTTCAAATGAACCACGAATAACGAGAATGTCCCTGATATTAGCCAACAGGCTATTTTAATAATAATAGAGTGTATTTATATAGCGCTTATCCCCGTAGGTACAGGCTCTAAGCGCTTTACAATCTATTTCAATTTTGAAATCAAATTTGTAAGTGTTCCTGTAATCCAGCAGTAAAGGGAAATAAAAGTGTTAATAATAGGTGTCTGTTTTGGACGCCTTAGTCTATCTATCTATCTATCTATCTATCTATCTATCTATCTATCTATCTATCTATCTATCTATCTATCTATCTATC
>JBCEWB010414222.1:0-20395 GCA_039654565.1 Peronia peronii | reverse complement strand
GAAAGTCAAGGACTTTGTCTTTTCGTTCATTAGTTTATTTTTGATATAGAATAATTCTGTCCCCTCCAAAATACTTTCTAAAGAGTATAAACGTCCACCACACAAGTTTGCTATCGTTGACGCGCGCACCAGGGCGTGACTGACCTTTTGACTTCGGTCGTCTCGGCGGGTCGGCAGGAAACTAAGGGAACAGTGGTGAACAGCCGTGAATAGGAAATATTCTCTGTCAGAGAAGCACAGCTCTATATCATACTGTAAAGGGCAGCCCATATTGGGAATATTAAGGGATATAAAATCTTCAGTGATTATAGAAGAATGCCAGTGGTGTATTTTATCTTGTTCAAGAAAAGAAAACTCAGGAAAGAGACTTGCATGTAGAGCGCTTAGTAAGAGAATAACAAGGAAACAGACTTGCATGTAGAGAACTTAGTAAGAGAATTAGAAGGTCGCCTAATAGGATAGTGACAGAGGGATCATAGAATTGGTTTACTGATTTTCACTGCAGCTAGAAAAACATGACATCTGGAGAGTGACTGACAGAACTTAGAAAAGGGTGCATGTTTAGTGAAGGAGATAAGAGAAAGTAGTTTAAATCTTATGATACAGATGTTCATCTGCATCAGCACAGTCAAGATATGCTTAATTTTACCAGGAAATGGTTCCATATACGGACCTACCAGTAAGTAATTGAAACATTGTGGACATACATTAAGATGGAATCTGCACTATTAGTATTAGTTTACTCTTTTGCGTGCATGGCTTACCAGTCATACCTAACCTGGTTATTTCCCCTGTGACACAGATCTGTCCAATGTTGGAGTCGATTCAGACAAAGCAGACAGGCCACCAGAGAAGACACACCGTCGGCGTGGTAGCCAGGGCAGAATAGAGCTACCAGTGCTGAGACCCATGCCGAAGTCACTGCTCAGTGATATGAAGTGAGATTCTCAGTGCATTCCACATCTTATTCCATGCATTCCTGCTTATAATGAAAAGTATAATTACTGCTTAGTGGTATAAAATGACAGTCAACACATTCTGTGTCTTATCTCATATATTATTGAACTGAATAAAATGAGACACCTTCATTATGAAATCTCCCCTACTACTTCATTGTAGCAATAAAAAAGATATGTTTGCATTACCAGGTGAAATGAGCCAGATATCGAGGCAGGCTTTATTGAGGAAATTGGGTTTTACTGACAAATGGAGCCCTAGGAGTTAAGTGGCATTTGCACAGAGGACTTGTCATAAAGTCATTTCCACATCAAAGTTAATATTTATTTCTCTGTCAACGAACACCAAGAACTCTCTATAAGACAAATTTGTTATCTGACTCATTTCACATGGTAGCACAATATACACTCTATATTTGAAGACCCTAAAAACTTTCAAAGACAGTTTTGTTTTTAAAGCTGAGATTTCAGTCCCATTTGCAGAGTAAAGTAACACCTGCATTATTAGTAGTAACCATTGATTGTGCCCCAGCGTATGACTTTTCAGTGCAATATCTCCTCAAGGTAATATATTGATATTTCAGTTTGTGAGCAAAGATTTCCCAATTTAATCTGTTCTTAGGATCCGAATATTCTTTTGCAATATAAGGTGACTTATGATTTCGTAGTAAGTCTTGCTCTTTATTTGTTGCCTGTTTTAGTTTTTTGTTTGGTGTATGTAATAGTGATAATAATAATAAAGGGCATTTATATAGCGCCTGACCCCGGGAGCACTCAAAGCACTTTACAGAACCAAAATGTTTTACAGCTACACACAAAATATGCCTTAAAACAAACAGGAGCAACAACATAGTACATATTCATAACATGGTATACAGACATGATCCAAGACATGCTCTCATACATAATCATGTAATACAACTTAGACACATACGTAAGTTTGTAGACATGACTGACAACCATCTCCCAGGAAAAGCTGGAAAACACTATTCAGACAGGTGCTTGTTGAACAACTATGTTTTTAACTGTCCTTTAAATGATTCTAGGCTTGAACAAGTGCGAATGCACGCAGGCAATGCATTCCAGATTAAAAGCCCTGCATAGGAAAATGCTCTATCTCCACATTTTTTCATATGGAAACAAGGAATAGAAAGATGATTAAGACTTTTAAATCTCAAGTTTCTGGACGGTACATAAGAGCATAGTAAATCTGCTAGATAAGCTGATGCGATAGACTTCTGAACGTGAAAACAGAAAGTTGTCACCTTGTATTCAGTCCTGGCTTTTATAGGTAACCAATGCAATGATATGACTAAAGGAGTGCTGTGGTGATACCTCGAGGTTCTAAAGGCCAAGCAGGCTGGATTGTTCTGTACCCTTTGAAGTTTAACAAGCCTATCATCCTGCAATCTTGTTAGAGGAGAGTTGCAATAATCTAAGCATGACAGTATAAAGGTAGAAAGAACTGTTTGTCATAGCAATATCATTCAAACAGGGTGCTAGATGACTTATTCTTCTCAGTTCAGCATAGCGTGTTCTAATCAACTGATTGATATGATATTCAAGAGATAGTGTCTTATCTAAAATAACACCTAGATTTCTAGCCTTGTCAGAGAAAATGATTTCAGAGTCACCCACAGAAATGGCCGTCAGGGACATAGAGTTCAGTTTCCCTTCAGTGGAGCATGCCATTATTTTCATTTTGTCATCATTTAGTTTTAGTTTATTCATTTGCATCCAGTCCTGGACGGACTCGATGCATGATCATACATTCCTATAACATTTTCAGTCTGGTCTGGGGTTGAAGATTTATAAATTTGTGTATCATCAGCATACATGTGATAGTACATTTTATATTTAGTGAAAATCTTTGCAAGAGGCTGAGTATATTAGATATATAAAATCAGTCCTAAAACAGAGCCTTGGGGCACACCATATTTTATGGCAGAGTTTTGCGACTATCTATTCTCTATAACAACAACTTGTGATCTGTCAGTCAGATGAGACGTAAACCAAGCCAATAAGTTTCAGATAGACCATAAGTAACTCCTAAACTTTAAATCGGTATAGAATGATCTAGAGTATCAAATTCTGCAGATAGATCAAGCAAAGGATGAAAACCATGCCTTGATCGGCAGCAGTGAGAAGATCATTTGTTACACGCAGCAAAGCTGTTTCTGTGTTTCTCCCTGTATGCTGACTGAAAAGTTTCTGTCAGATTGTTAGAGATAAGATGTTCTCTAAGTTGAGAGAAAACTACTTTCTCTAGGATTTTAGAAAGAAGAGAGAAATTTGACACTGAGCAATAATTTTTCAGTTCATTGGGGTCGAGATTGAATTTTTTAAGCAATGGACGAATGATGGCCTCTTTAAAACATGATGGTACAGTGCCACTAGCTAGCGATGTGTTGATGTTGTCGGTTGTGAGGTCAGCAAGTAAATCAATGCTCTGAAATAAAAGTGAGGTTGGAATGGGGTCAAGGGAACATGACTTTGGTAGGGATGTGATAATTGCTCTCTTAACAAACTTAACAGTAACTGGTCTAAATGAGCCGAATGGTGTGCCTGTGAAAGAATCAAAGGAAGGGCTCAAGAGTGTATGATCCAGTTCATTTCTAATTGTTTGAATTTTATCACAAAAATATTATCCAAATGCATCAGGTAGATCTTTTTTTGGAAAAGATGTGGGAAGTTTAGATTGACGTGCACCGCTCAGCTCAATTGACATTGAAAAAAGGGCTTTTGGCGATGTACAATTTGTGACCTTAGTGCTAGATAAGTTCTTTCATGTTCTGATTCATCCTGAAAGATATGTATAGATTAGCTATAGATTAGTATTATGACAATCAGTTATTGGTTACACATGACTTCCAAAATTATGTAGATAACATTTTTATTAAGTATTTCATTGTGTCTGGTGCAGAAAAATTCAGCAGATGTCAGACATTCACACGGACGTTGGGAAAACCAGAGCATTGATCAGGCTGGCTCTGGAGAGAAAGATGTTGTCTGCCCATCTGAAACAGCTGTTGGCAGATACTGACCTTCTGAGGTGAGCAGGGATATGAATGTATGATTGTAAGGATGTAGCAAACACCTATTGAAGTGAATTGGAACGTAAGTGTGTATGATCATAGGTATGCATGACTGTAGGGATGTGGCAAGATATGTTGATCTTTTGAGGTGAATTAGGACATGAGTGTATGATTCTAAGGACTTGGTAAAATATACTGACCTTTTGAGATGAATTAAGAACATAGGTGTGTACTATTGTAAGGATGTGGCAAAATGTACTGACCTTTTGAGATGAATTATGAACACAGGTATGTACAATTGTAAGGATGTGGCAAAATATATTGACCTTTTGAGATGAATATGTGGCACAATATACTGATCTTTTGAGATGAATTAGAACATAACAGTGTATGATTGTAAGGATGTAGCACACTATACTGATCTTTGATCATAAGGATGTGGCAAAATATACTGACCTTTTGAAATGAATTAGGAACATACATGTATGATTTTAAGGCTGTGACAAAATATATGACCTTTTAAGATGGATTAGACAACAAGTGTATGATATTAAGGACATGCAACAGCAGCTTTTGGTTTCAAGCAGCCCTATATCTTGACATTGTATAAAATATGAAATAAGTGAGATTCTAAGGAGCCTATGGAATTATGTTGCATTCAGCTGTATCTCTCATCCTGAGGGGCAAGAGGCTTTTGTATGTGTGGTAGATATATAATTGGATCAGTCATAACAAAGTTTTATCTTATAGAGCACTGTAATCCCTCATTGTGAACCAGAACAACATGACAGTCAGATTATAACCATCAAAGATTAGATGTGCATAATATGTGCTTGTATGTGTGCACATGCACAGATGCATCAGTGGCAGGAAATGCTCATTGTTTATTATTACAATCATGCTGTTGCAGTGAAGTGTTAAAAAAAAAACCTGTTGTTGTCGATTGTTTCAGGAATTTGTACAAACGTTATGCTTTCTTACGCTGTGAAGATGAGAGAGAACAGTTTCTGTACCACCTTCTGTCTCTCAATGCTGTAGATTTCTTCTGCTTCACCAACACATTCCCCAATACAGGTATGTAGATCTTTGGTCTATAGTAAATACAAATACTGAGAAACACACTCCAACATTTTTAAACCTCAGAGTGTCAATAGAAATTGCGGGATATCCATACGTTTTTTTTTTTTTTACTTTCTGTAATACATCAGGTTTTTGTTTAAAACAAATAAACAACAAACAGAAAGCAAATCATGTTTTTCCTAAAAAAAAAAAAAATGGGGGAGTCACTCATGGGTCCCTTGCTATTATTGTTTTGGTATGTCACATCCCTAGTGTCCATATCTCCTACTCTATTTTTCCCAATGCTGTCTATACAGGAATGAGCCTTTCGGTCTTTATTTCTTATTTCCCTTGTATGCCTACTTTTACAACATTAATTTTTAACGATATTTATTTAGACAGAGTTACGATATTTATTTGGACGATATTTATTTTATATACATTATGTACACATTGGGGAATCTCTAGGTCACGATGGGTTATGGGGTTCTTTCTATCACCTCGCATATCTCGGTCGGCAGAGGGACAACGAAAGACTACTTAGGTTCGTCTGTGGCCCCAGCTCTTGAGCCATAACATGATGTATTTTACGGATCGCCATCTCTAATTGGGGGGGGGGGAACAGGTCGGACTACTCGGCTTTGCCAGTGTTCCCGAATCGATCGAACGAAGATACTGCAATCTCGTCCTCCGGCGGATTTCCATGTTGGCATAGTCTAGAGTCTCCGTCCAGAAGAGCGCAGGGACTACTCGGTTTCATGTGCGATCGTCCATCCGGAGACCCCTGGAAATTTATAGAGTTCTTTCGGTGTTCTATTCTTCTCTACTCCCTCCTTCCTCCCCCCTCCCACTACTCGTTTGTCTTTGTTGTTGTTGGTATTTTACTGCCAGCATGGATTTCCTCCTATTCTACCTCCTTCCCTTTCCCTCTCTTTCGTTATGCCCTCTTCCAAATTGTTACTTTACTTCGTCCCCTCTCTTTACCCTTTCCTGTTTTTGGGGGATATCCAGGGCGTCTATATAAGGACATTAATATTCATGTTTAACTCTTAAAATCCAGGATGTCATCTCATGTGACACTCAGACGTTGGCCATTTTTCCAGCTTTTACATGGTTTTCACAGTTTAGGCCTGTTGCTCTATTGGAAAGTCTTTTGTCATTACTCACCCTAGTTTGAGAAAAAAATGTACATTCATTTCCAAATCTTCTGAGGACTATACTTATCCATAAGGATTTAGAAACAATATAGAAAGGAAATATTTTCTCCAATAGTTTGAAATTATGAAAAATGACAATCTGCACAGCAAATACTAAGAGTTAAGAAATGACAGCGTATACTTTCAGGTGATTTAATATGATTACCATGTTATGACACTGTGCTGTTGGGAAAGAAATTCCACAGCAAAAAATGATGAGCGAGTTTTTTTTACCAGATCAGCTTTTGATAATTCTAAGGTCGAGCCACTTTTAGATACTCTATAAAGTAATGAAGTCTGAAAAGACATATGAAAGCTGAAGAAACTACGGTACTTGTTTTTGACCATCAACACATTTCTTACTTTATCTGTCTAGCAATAGTAAATAAATTGATCAAGTCAGGTATCATAAATCTGAAGAAAGTCTAATTGTGTAATTGTAATTACAATGTGATTATCATGATCAGGTGCTCAAATAATTCACCATCAACGTAGCTGTATCTTTTAGTGCTGAACAGATTTTATTGTTTCGTTTTGTTTTGTTATATGTTAGTTTTCTGAGATTTCACTTCGCTTCTGAAGTACTTCACTCCCATGCATCATAACTTTGATGTGATGCGGTGAAGCTCCCACTGTGGTATAATGCAAGAACTGTAACTGTTGATACAGATTTGATGGAGCTTCCTTACTTAATTTTCCAACGCCAGAAGATCGATAGAATTGCTTTACCATACTTTACCTCTGGTTTCTCAACATGGCTCAGTCTAGCATGAACTCTGGTCTATCCTCACACCTCATCTTTACCAGCCACAGGTTGTTGAATTCTTGATGTTTGGAAATGAATGCTAAGACAAACTATAACATTTCTGTATGTTGAAGGGGCATAGCAAAGGCATTGCATTTGGATACAGTTCACTATATTTTCACAGAGCAAATGCACAATACAAAATAGATCAACAATCTGAGGATATTTGTCGTGTGCATGCATATCTAAGGGTGGTGGATTGAAATTGACTAAAAACATTTGCAACTGATAATTAGCGGGGTTGTTTCTTGCTGAAATTCAGTAACGATTCTGTATTTTTTCATCATATTATTCCCTTTTTCTCTTTCTTCAGTGGTTTCCTATCGAGTACTGATCTACCCGAGCACCAAGCTGGGCTGTTCCACCACCAGTGCCAATGTCTGGCTGTCTGTCGCTGGCCAGCTGGGAGAGACAGGGTTCCTGGAGGTGCCCAAATCTCTTTTAGAGATGAACTTTGAGGTGAAAAAAGTTTACAGAATATATATTGTGATGGTCTCGCAGTTATCTCACAATACCTTGGTTAGTTAAGAGATGCCTTTGGTGGGATTGAAATGAAAGCCATGTAATTTTCAGATTGTGTATATGTAGCAAGTTTCTTTGCTGGAGATGAATGTAAGGTGAGCAACAAAGTTTTGAAAGCAAATATTGCGGGGGTCTCCCAATAGCTTAACTAAGGGGGGTATCCTGGAGGTGATTTTATAAAGACTTCAGCGGACACACTTTTAATCATTACTATTGGATTCAGCATGTTCAAATTAGGGGAAAAGATTGAAAAAGAGTTAAAAAGATTTTGACATTTTTATATGGTTGCCATGGAAATGGTGGCTATCTTGAATTTGCCAGTTCAAAATTTGCCAATTTCAAAAGCTATCTCCTCCCTCAAAAATTATCATACTTGTTTAGCATTTGCTCTACACATTCCGAGACATCTGCCCCGTCATGAAATAGAGAGGTTTTTTTATATCTGCTGTAGATTTTTTTATAAAAATTTATGAAATATATAAGAAGACAATTTGTTTTTCTCCTAATATTGGCCTCCAAACAGCTCTTTTCAAGAAAACTAAGAAACTTTTTCCAAACAGCTCTCTATTTGTTTTATTGTATATTTATAGACATGATTTGTACCAGAGCATTTTTAGATTGCTTCATAAATAAGAAAGGAGATAGAAATTATGTGATAAAAAATCACATTCTGAGAAAAATGCGTCTGAAAGTTGTAACAACTGAAAACTGACTGTATTTGAAACCGTGAAGAGCTTTTGATCGGACTTTCAACCCCAGAACATGTTTGTTTCACCTACTAGACCTCTTTCCATGATTGCTATGCCTTCTTTTGCCTTTTCCTGTGCCCCTACTCCCATTTTTTTCTCCATTTTTGCTTCCCTTCCCTTATCAGCAAAAGGGCTTCTGTGGAGTCATTTTAGGGTCCAGATAGGGCTATATATGGCCGCCATGTCTTCCTTGGCCAAAACCAAGAGTGTTTTTACCCTTCCTGTGACTCTGAAACAGCAGAAACATGGCATATTTCACCCTCACTAGGCCATGGAAGTCTTATTTCAGAGGCCCAGATGAACATTTTCACTGATATTCGGTGTGGTCAGCACCTCAGATGGTCAGTCAATGTCCACTCCTGGCACTGGGACTCCTAATATTAGTGAAGGAGATCATAATCAAGTCTTCTATATGCAATTTGCACGTGCCAGCGAAATAGTGATGATCTGTCATTGAATAAAGAGCCCCAAATGAGCAAGAGCCTGGATGGCAGAGGGGCAGGTCAACCTTTGCTTGATCACCCTCCCCACACCTTAGAATGGCCATATCAACTTTTTAATACCATTAATATATTCAGCAGAGACCGAACTTTTAACAGAAAATAAAAACCCAAAATTGAATATTTTGAGCTAAAACCCAATTTCAGGACACACCTGACACACAGGTAACTTTCAAAAATGTATTTATAGCTTTCAGTTGGCCTATTTGCAGTTTTAAAGACCTTCATATAACATTCAGAAGATCTATTGGTATTTTTCAGAGGGATCATAAATAACTTTCAAACAATTACTTTGTTAGTTGCTGAAGAATTCAGTATTTTTCAAAAATATTATAGCCATTGGCTTGATAAACCATGCAATTAGAAGCTTGAACCTACCTAATTACTTACACAGTTTCACAAGATATTTCGGGGTCAGTTCATTGTAGATGGTCTTGGTTTTGCATAATTGGCATCCTTTTTTTTTTTCAGGCTATGAAACTTAGCTTTTAGCATAATATATAATATGCATAAGAGATTAAAATTTTAAACAAATGAAAAAGAGATTAAAACAAACAAATAAACGAATAATAGACCATGCTCATACTAATAAGGTGTCACCATGCCAGCATTGTTATGTAACTTTCAGATGGCTCAATAAACTTTCAGAAACCTTTGTATAGTCTTAATTTTAAAATACAAATCATGTGAAGTGTAAAGAGTGATTTGTCCATTTGATTTCAGCAAAGTGCTGACTTCTGAGAAGTTTTAACTCAGCGGACCGGAGAAACCACATGTTTTTCAACAGTAATGAATTTTTAACACATTTTTTTTTCTTCATCAAACCCTTCTATATCAATCTAGAAATGCATTTCAGAGTTCAGTTTGCTGAAATAGATCGAGTAAAAGCCCCAAAATTGTAATTTAGTGGGGCCTTACAAGAATTAGTAAGGATTTACAAAGTGATCAGTCATTTTCTCACTTAATTCATCTGCAGCAAGGGTCACTCCCATCTTTAATTGCCAGTATCTCAACTTCTCCTTAAGGTGGAACAAAAATTTGTTCACACATTGAAAAGGAAATGAATAATCTTTACAGTGATACCAATAACTCAAAATTTGACGAGAGCCTGATTTCATCATGTCGCATCTCATATATAATGTAATTTCAAAAGCATGTGAAATGTGATGTGTCCCTTCAATTTCAGCACAAGAACTTGGGAGTGCTGACTACCCTGAGAATTGGCCATGATAACAGTGGCATGATGCCCAGGTGGCTGGTGGAATATGTGCTTGTCAGGAATGAACTTACGGGACATACGTACAGGTCTTTACTTTTTTAAGTGCTTTAACTGCTGGTCCTCAGAAACAAATTGAAAGGACATATTTACAATGTTTTACCAGAACACTTACAGATATACTTGTAAGGAAGATGTTTGGGAAAGTCTCCATTTCTAGAAACAAATATGAGCTGATCAGAAATAAGTTTTGTAAAATATACATGCAAGGTAAGTAGCATACAAAAACATAACTGGATATGTATAAGGAATTGGTCTGGCAAAGCCTTTACATATTTGCTGGTCAGAAAGAAGTCAGTAGACATATGTGCAAGGTAAAGAGCATATGTACATATAAACAATAATAAAAGTAGCATTTATGTAGCTCTTTTTCCTCACGGCGTACGGGAAGGAGAACATTCAGTTCAGCGTGGGAAGCCGCTATCTAAATTGGGGTCACGGAGGTCAGATACCTGGCGGCTGAGAAGACAGTGCAGTAGCTAGCTGAGTTGATTTATAGTGCTTACAATTGCCCAAAATGTGCCAGATTCTGAAACCACACATTCCTTGCACTGCACTCATACTGTTCAAGAAAAAAGTTGCTACAGTCCCATATAATTTTTATCCCTGTATCTTTATTATTGATACCAACAGTTGTGAGCAAAAAACACCCTTTGTTGGATCAATATTTTTCATCAGTTTGCAGACATAATAAGATAAAAATATCACAAACCTCCCAATAAATTAAAGTATAATTTGACATGGTGATTCAGAACATATTCTTAAATAAACTCATCAAATAAGAAAACTGTGCAGAAAAAAATAAGCTGGAGAAGACAATTTGTTTCTCCAGGTATGACTTTTCCACAGAGCCCCAAGCGCTATACTCCTCTTTGACAATCGGTTACATTGATGTGCCATACAGTTCAGCTGTTTTGCAAAGTTCTGTACATTTTACAAACATATTTTGATAACAGAACAACACACAATTCATCCATGAAGCAAAGTAAGACAAAAGGCAACATATAAAAAATAATTACACAGTTTTGTGCACGTCTGTTTTTTTGCCTCTGGTATCTCTGCTGTTTACTAAGGTGAAACTTTAAGAAGATAACTGTTCATAATAAATTCTAACTTTTTTATTTTGTGGGGAATTCCTTTAGCATGCATTTGTAGTTTTGATATTTTCTGATGGGAGCTTTCTGTGCCTTGTTCAACTAGGAACCCCAGTCAAATGTATGTTTCCTAATCCAAGGTATGCAATGCCTTTCTAACAGATATTGTTTTGGAATAGTCTTGTTTGGGACTTGTTGTCTGTAAAACATCATGTATATATCTATATCTTCTTGTATGGGTGCCAGTGATGCCTTTGGAACTGGGTCTGTGTGTGAAATGCTTTGATGTGTACTTTACTTAAGGCTGCATTGAGGTTACTGAATGCTAGTCCTATGCAACAAGAGTTATCTACGACAAGAGGACTATTTGTGCACAACTCGGTTTGACTAACGATTGCATCTGTAAGATATATGAAAACTGTGGATTGAAGATACCTGTTTCAGTGGTTCCCTGCAAAAAATCGACTATGATATGAATGTAGAGTGATATTGTGTTGAGTGAGGATGTTGTCTAAGTGTGCAGCTAATGGGCCTGACCGGGGTGTCAGATCTTGGTATGTGATTGTAGACAAAGAATGTTTTATTTCTTCTATTTGCAGTTGATATTTGGTTTTGTCGTCTGTGCTATCACTCATAATTAGACAGGTCTTTAAACTTGTCAGTTGCTCATGCATTTCACTTGCAAGTTTCCAATGCCTACATTATTCTTTGACTAACTTCCCCAATTCAGTGAGATTGATGTCTTGCTCCATGTCAGCAACCACGTTACTAAGAGCATTAGTAACCAACAATTTTTATTTCCCATTAGCGAAGTTTGTATCATCCGCACAGTCATAATATTTTCACAAAGTACAGTAGAAATAGTAAGTGTTCTGTTGCACTTAATATGATATGATTATCGGGAGCAGATCTGAAGATATTCACAGTGAAAGCAAATCAATATATACTGAATTTCTCAATTTCAGTGACATTTTTCAAACATCTATAACACAGAGATGAATAACCACAGAAAGTTCACAATTTCACAGGGTGATAGTGCAGTGATTGAGCTTTTACAGGACACAAGCCAGTATCTCTAGGACCCACACAAAAACAATTATGATGCTTTATAATGATGGCGAAACCAGGTCGGGTTGGCCTACAATTCAGCAACCAGGCATTCCCCGGGACCCCAATTAACCCCACTGTCAAGGGCAGGAGGGGGCTGATTTATGGCTTCACCTGGGTTGCACAGTTTTCTACTAGAATGTGACACGTTGTCCTATATAAGTACAAGCTCTAGGCACTTTACAATCCATTGTTACCTGGACAGACCCAAAAAAGAGACTCATAAATGTCCTCAGCTTCTTGGGAGGCATAAAAAGTGCCTGTCTGTTAGGCCCTCAAATCCTTATCCATTTAACAATAACATTGTTATGTTAAAAAAGATAAAAATAGAAAAAAGTTTATGGTTTTCAGGAACAAAGTGATAAGATGTACGTGCAAGGCAATAATAACCAGACAACCAGAGAAGTAAGATTTGTATCAATATGTAAAATGCAAGTTGTTATTTAATTATCCAGGTTTAACTGTGGCCGCTGGCTGGGCCGTGGCGTGGATGATGGTAGCACAGAGAGACTGCTGGTGGGAGAGCTGATGCACCATACCATAGACACTGAAGGTCTGTGGGAGTCTATGTCTTTAATGTGTTTTTTGTTTGTTTGTTTGTTCATTTGGCTTTTTTATTTTTATTGGAAGGGGTGGTATGATGTAGTGGTTTAAATATGAATGTAAATTTCATAGAAGATCGATAGCTTGTGCTTGTAGCCTGAGACCTATTCAAGCCAGAGTTAAATACACTGGTTAGTCAATCAATCAATCAGTTAATCAAGCAGTCAGTTAATCAATAATTGTTTGTGAATTAATTGTGTCATGATGATTGAACCAACAAAATTGTTAACCCGATTTTTCAGATGAAGTAGTGGTCACATCTCCGCCAAGGACATGTTCTCCAAAATCGCCAAGAAAAGCTCAGGATGCCAGTAAGAGAAATTCTTCATTTATCTCTACATTACTGCCTTCCAGTTTAACCCTGGAAGAGTCAATAGGCTGATCTGTTCCAACAATAGAGTTATATACTGTTTACAAATTTGTCATATAAAGCGGCCCATACACGTATGAGTCCGGCCTCGAGCCTGGCCTGAGGGTATTTTTTTAACACACATGCACCAACCACACTTTAGGATATTTTTCGCGCCAAATGCCAGTCTGTCTCTTTTGTTAATCACAGAGTTGTCTCTATATAAGAAGGCTCTTTCATGAACGCAATGGCAGGGGAACGCAGTGGCTCTGTGGTTTGGCGTCCGGTCAAAATTTCCAAATTCTTAATTTCTACCCACAAAAATTCTCAGCAAAAACAGGCAACCTCTTAAAAAAGCCGAGATAATCCTTCTTTCTTAGGACTGAAAGGCTTAAGAAAAACAACAATGCAGTGGCGACGGACAAACAAAATGCTATTTGTGGACCAATTGTATATGCATTTATGGAATACTTCAATGATGCCGGTGCTGTTTCATGACAAAACAATGTATGTGCCTAGTAATGTTGAAGGTCCTGCGATTGAATTTAAATTTTGTAATACTTTAAATAGAAAGGAACCCAAAATGATGTATGTAACAAGAAATAAAGGAAAAAAGTGAAGAGAAGAACATACTTAATAGCTAATAGAAACAAATAAATAACTAGGACCCTAAATGTATAGATAAAGAGAAAAAAAAATGAACGAAGGCAGGCAGAAAGGAAGAAGAAAAGATTACAAAGAAAGAAAGACACACACAGAAAGAAGGAAGGAAGGAAAGACAGATGGAAAGAAAGAAGGAAATAAGGAAGTATGAATTTTAGTGCCTTGAAATAGAAGAGGCCTCGCTCATACATTTCATCACCCTTGCTCCGGGACGACAGCATCTTCTTGTACTCTTTTCGGAAAGAAGCACACAGATTATTTATTTTACCAACAACAGTACATGTATCTTTATTGGCACCTGGAAGGAATGATTTCACATAAAGTTTATTCTTTGTAGGATTTTTCCCTCTTGATCTTGCTGGAATAGTCCTTGCTTTTTACTCTCCACAGGCATTCATTATATCTGTATAGTTCAATGAACTCAATATCCTTTCTTTGACCACAAAGCTATAATTTTTGCAAGAACACAGACAAATTAAAAATAGTGTTGCATCAACCGACTCTGCACTAAATGAACCACAACACACTACACAGGCACGAGACGCAACGCATTGTCTGGCACTCTCCTGTTTAGCCTACCAGGCGGGCGAGGGGAAAATAATATTTTTTTTCACAGAATTTTAATTAAACATCACACCGGCACGGTGTTTTGTATCAATTTCATAATTTGACGCTGAATACAAATCTGAAGTCAAAAAAGCAAAAATGTTTAAAAAAGATATCATTTTTTACCCCACCAATCCCCTCGCCGCCTGGCTTGATGGCAAAGTATTTGGCAGAGCCTGAATTTCTGGCCTCGGGCCACACCTCAGGCCCGGTCTCATGAAATCTGCCACACATGTTTCAATTTTCATACGATTTGGAGATCGGAGGCTAGGCTCGTACATGTGTGGGCCACTTAAGTTTGAATAATTTTCATGGCTTTAAGGGAACTTACCTGATACTGCATCCTAGCTTAGTATATTACACAACTACACAAAAGTTATCATACCTGTCTTGACCCCAGTAGTATTTATTGACATGTTTAAGATCAAAGATCTTGTGTCCAAGAATTAATTCATCAGATTCTGTCATTCAAGCATTAGTGCCTTTTTTAATAATGCAAATAGAAAAGTTATTTTGTCCATAGGTGAATGATCAGAATCACAATTGATGAAATTTATAGAGCATGTTGAAAAATCTCAGAGGTAAATTAGCTAACTGCAAATTTTTACCAGAGAATATCAAGATCAGTTGAACATCATAGATACCTGATTTTTGACAGCTGGTTATCAAAGAGATCAAGATGTTGAGCTAGGTCATGCACCAGCAGCTATATTTCAGCTTTGCAGGTCATCCCACCTGCTCATAATAATGGCATTACTTATTTTCATTACTTTTGAGACATCGAGAAAAAACTTATACCACAAATCATATGATGAGTTATGCCAATATGAATCTGTTGAATTAGTGCACGATTCTGTTTGGACTTCCTGATAGCTCTTATGCTCAGGAATACCTTGAGTCATCATTTGCATTCTAGCATAAGTCTTGACGAAGTGATGGTATCCTCTTTAATGACAAATGACAGTGTTGTGATTTTAAAATATCATAACCAGGGCTTTAGTTCTGTACTGAACTTCAGTGCCATTGACTGAAGAAATATAACATCATAGTGCTCACTGAACAGTTTTGCTCTTTGCCCATATTTCAGATGCAAGTTTGGCAGAAATTCAAGAAAACTTGGGGCAGGCAGTGAACAATTTAGTCAAGCATTTTTACAAGCCAGAAAAAGAGGTGGGTTTGGCATACATCACTGCACCTGTAATCGTTTTGTTCCAAAGTATATAGGTAGTTTTTTTTTTTTTTTAATGGATGATGCCAGAACTTGTTTGTGCTCATTGATATAGTATAGTATTGAATAATTAAAAGATAGTTTGGGGTTGCAGCGTTTGCAGATTTCTCAACCTCCAAGGGGCTTCAGATCAGTAAGAGTGTGTTAGAATTCATTTTAATTAATTAATATTATTATTTCTTATATCTTGCTGCTGAATTGTAGACCTGTATTCACGTGGTGCTTTATTACCCACACTGTACTGAGCAGGTTTGTTTTTCTTTTTATGGATTTTTTATTTATTTAATATGTTTGTGTATGTGGCCATGTGTATTTTGGTCTTAAATTTCATCGCTGAAATTTAAGATCGGTCAGCTTATGAATCAGTGGAAATGAAGTGAAGATAAGATGAAAATGAGATAAACTTTATCTGTCTTCAAAAGGGAATTCTGCTCACAGTTGATGAGATGTCTGTCTGTAGCAAACATTCAAATTCCCATGCACATAGGGGAACTGTCATGAAAAGTTATGTTATTTTCTTGCTCTTCAGCGAGGAAACATCACCTTCCTCCTGTGTGGTGACAAAGGGCTGGTTCACTGTATGGAGCAAGTCTTTCAGTTTGGCTTTAGGTCATCCCGTCTCTTCAGGAACAAGATTTTCATCTGGGACTATATGGGTATGTGTTGATGCTAGAGATGAAATACATACAAGACTGCTCATGACACATGCAGACATTTGTAATGTGTAATTTTTCTCTTCACCCTGACAATATCGTACTTGGCTGTAGAGAAAACATATATTTCAAATTGGCTTCTCACTTTGGCACTTGTCAGTGATGATGAACATGTATTTCAAATGATTGCAAAGCATTTCAGAGTAGCAGTCCACTGTAACTCACTTACAGTTATACAAGACAGGAAATGATGGCTCTCATTATTCCACATTCAGATGAAAAGAATTTATCTCAAAGCTACTGAAGCACACTTTTCTTCTTTAGATTATTTGCAATGCATAAGTTCAATGGCTTTCTCCACATGCAGTCAGATCTGATAACAGCAGTTTACTATGTAATTACTTTGCATTACTCTTATAACTTATTCAGCTTATGCATGTGTGAACTGGCCAGTGTTGTAAACTAATTATTTCTGAGGCTGAGAGAGGTCTATGAACAGAATAGTGATATGAAACAGGGGAGTGATTTATTATATTTTGTCCTTCATGTCCACACATTACAGAACGGCTCAAAGGCTTCTTTGAGAATGCCCTGGCTGGCAACACATCTCGCCAACTCTCAGAAGTTTGCAAGGCAGGTTATTGGTTGTTTTGTGACCTGGTGGGAAAAATCAACACAGCCTCAGATTCTGTGGGCAAAGATGGCAAATTTCAAGTCTTTATCTGTGTTGGAATCAGGTAAAACAGAACATCTCACAAGTTCAGGATTATTAGGGAATTTAGCCAGTATTTTTCATAGTAATGAGAGAAAGTATTTGAAAATTCCACATCATAATCACTTATCATGGTATATACCTGCACCTTACATCACAATTATGAGATAAGATTAAAACAATTTTTAATGATAAAGTTTCCAATTGATATGTAGTAAGCTTTGTGGATCTTTTGGTGTGAACAGTTACTTCTGGCAAAGACTGTTCTGGAAAGTGATGCAATGATAGCAAACAGTTGGAACAGTGTGGAATAAATTACATCAGGTGATTTGCAATTTATTTATGATAGTGAAATAACAAGAAAAGATGTGATCTAATTGTGTGCATTGTGAAATCAGCATTTCTTAGTTAACTGAATCATCATTAAGAGATAGAAATTGCAATTCACTGAAATTTGGGACCTAGAACATGGATGCAGCTGGAGAACAATTTGTTGTTCTGTATGTATCAAATATTCACACAATGAGGGGTTTTGTTATCAGAGGAAAAGTCAGTTCCTGCCTTTTATGGTGTGTCATTGCTCTATCTTCAATGGCAATATCTAACAATATACAGAAATATATTGTCCATAGTTATTGTTGGACAATACATTTTGTGATCAAAACAAATGCAGTTTCTTGTTAGTCAGTTACATTGAGGACAAGGTGTATAAAACAAAGCTCCTTGATATGAAGAAGTACGTTACGTTCTATATTTCTTTCAACCTCCTGGTGGAGGTTATCTTGAGTGAAGAAGTAGATGTGCATTTTCATCCCAAAGTTATGATTATAAACAAACAAAACATAATGACAGAGAGAGATGATACTTTGTACAAGTTTCGCATGCTATGTTTTCTGATTGGAATGACAGATATGTAGTTCATAGTACAGTTCTTTAAGGGGACCCTAAATCTTGTCATCATTTCAGAAAACGTTGCCTGCACCGATGGTTGCCATTGATGGCCAATACCACAGTGACAGCCCAGATGTATGAGGAGAATTCGTTCTTGCGCAACCCCAGCCACATCAACTTTGTCATGCACATTCTGGATTCCCTGACGGAGTTTGACATTCCACTGGAGGCCTCACTGTTGAGGGGAATAGACGTGGAAATGTGAGCAACTTAAAGGAAGAATTGAGGAGATATTCTGCTGGTTTTTTCAAGCCACATTGTCTAGTCCTTTTTTTGACACATAAAATAGAGTAATTCTATGAAGAAATAAATTTTGTTGTTTTTTAGTCCAAACTATGAAAACTAAGTGAACATAATGGGACTTAACACTGCAGGTTTCCACTTCATGGCAAAATGTGATTTGGAAAAAAAAAAAAAAAAAAATTATTGATAATCAAGCTAATAAACATATGAACATCTTCTGCATTCTTGCAAAACTTTGCACTACAAGACACTCATTTTATTCAAAGTAGAGCAATGGATTGTGTGTTTCATGGCATTGCAGCAAGGCTTTTAAACTGAGACTGTGTATCTATGCCAATAGCATTTATGAAGCTTTATAATTAGATCTGTTATCTTGCTATAAAGCTGATGGGCAGTAATTAAAACCTGGTTACTATGGTAAAAGATTATGTATCCTGTCTCATTGCATTGCTGCAAAACTCTAAAAATGAGATTACTTAGAGAAATTTACGAATGCATGAAGCTTTGTGCGCAAGTTTCCATAACACTTGTATTATATACATAAGATAAATACATGATTTCTCACTGTTCCGATACTTCAAAGTCTGTAGCAGCAGGACAGATGGAATGGGTTTATTGTCATCAGTTTCATTAAGGTCTGGCCAAGCAGTGGAGGGCAAACAAAATAAAAGTTGGAAGTCATGTCTATGCCAGCTTGCTGCTCCAAACCAAGGCCCAGGCCTAGGTAATGTGGCTTAATTGTAGCCTTGTGAACATCATGGTGTGCATGCATGTATGTGCTTCTCTATGTTATGCTCAGATGAAGAAACAAATGTTCTCTTTCAGTCTTTCATGAGCTGTTGAAGACAACATCAGCAAATTGTGTTAACTTTCACATTATTTTTATTGTGGAGAGATCACAAAAACTACACCTTCATGTTTAAAACCCTTGTATATCTGTGAAGTAAACACAATGTATGAAAGAAAATGCTGACAATTTTTTTTTTTTTTTTAATATTGAAGCAGTAACAGTTTTGGGATTTCTAACTTAAAACATTTTCAATATTTTTAACCTTAAATGAAGTGTGTTTTCAAATGCGATGTTGTGTTGCATACTGATCTTGAAACTCATTATCAGCAGTTGTGCACTATGTATTTATTTCCTTCAGAGGTTTGACTGGAGAGCCTATTGCTGCACTGCTCTGCACATAAAACAATCTTATTCTTGTGAACAATTTTTTAGTTGCAAAATGTTGAACTATTTTATTAAATTTCAGTCTTTAATAAAGACTAATGTATTGAATCTGATACATATTTTTTTTATGTTAATGTAGAAAAAAAAAGACTGAATTAAACCTGAAGATAATTGCCCCAATGAAAAGACAGCTTTTTGTCCCCATTGTAGAGAGGCTTTCAAGCCATTTATTCATTTGATGTCACAGCAGTAACTGGTGGTCTCCAAAAGCTTATGTATAATATGCACAGACCTGAATACAAGACTGTAAAGATGAACTTATTCTGCCTATATTCCACCTTGATTTGATCCACACACAGGGTGGTTGTTTTTCATTGTCATATTTCTTTTTTTGTTTTTTTAGTTCTGATGGATAGGTCAGTGAATATGCTGAATGTCTTAAAAAAAAATGAAATAAATAAACAGATGAGGTCCAGAATTATTCACATCAGTACATTCTCATCAACATGTCATTTGATGTGGGGAGTCAGGAACACCACAAATTTCTACATTTTGCAGAGACATTTCCTTATAGCAGTTAATAAATCTGTGAGATACAATCTAGCACTGTTGTTATCTTTGTTTTGTCTCAAAATAGGACTAAGTGAATTTTATTTCCTAAAATCCACTTTGAACAAAAGTTTTATTTTATTCTAGAACTGTGGAGCTAGTGTATGTTTTTAGTCATTTCTGTCCTCATTGTTTTCTTTCCTGTTTTTTGTTGTTATTTTTTTCCTCACCCATTCTTGCTCAGGCATTGTTTTCCTTGTTTGAATTGTGATGTCTTTGGCAATTCCATGCGCAAACAATTCCTTTAGTACTGACTGTATGGTTTGATGATTGTGAAGATAGGATCAGATCACTTTGTATGAACA